>JANFAB010000232.1:0-59605 GCA_024613165.1 Pisolithus albus | reverse complement strand
CATCATCCACTATCTCTACTGAGAATACAGGTTCCGAGGACGTGTCTGCTACTTCTCTGCCTGGTGACAGGTATGTGTAGCTACATGTCGCGGGTATGCCTATACACTGCAAGCATTCCTCAGTTTTTTTCTGAAAACATCTTAAAAAAAGAGAAGAAACTGATACTGTTTAATTTGGGATGTTTTTGCCAAAGTTATTTGAAAAAAATACAGGATTTTTATTGTCAATTATGCCTCAAAAAATGGTATAGATTCATCTTAAATCTTTTTGGCCAAAATAATTATGAATTCTTTTCAGGGTAATTTTGAGCACAACATGCATTAAATATTGTAAATAGATCCCCAACATATTTTGCAGCTCAATAATCTTCTTTTCTCTTTGAGGAAAGTTAAGAAAATAGACATTATTTACATAAACAAAGTACCGAATCACAAGATGAGTTGTGCACTACCATCCATGTGAAAAACATTAAGTCTTTTTTATGGTTTAACATGCAATATGCAGCAAAATATATTTGTATAGAAAATTGAACCAAAAATAATGTATTTTCACATCAAAATCATTGATAAAAAAATTAAAAGTTATTCTGCATGAAATGTTCAGAATATTATTATGTTGAAGAGCCCTCTGTGACTTGTGACTGATCAAGTACCTTGCCACATCCAGTACCATGGTCTCAACATCTGGCATTCTGCTGGGAGATTATAAAAAGTGCTGTTGTAGCAGCCAGCCTGGCCAAGCCATTGTGGCAGCCTGTGGGGGCTCATGGCTTAGCCTGAGGTTTTATGAAGCCCTAGGCATGGCTGGGTGGTTTGTGCTCACCTGGTGCTGACACTGGCACTGCTGCTCACTGCTACTGTGGGGGCATCAAGGTTGGTGGCTGTTAGCCCCGTGGTAGGCCAACTGGGTGGGCTTGGGTCCAAGAGTATGTGCTCTGTTGCAGTTTTATGTACCATCTCAGTCAGTTACAATGTTCCTTGGATCAAATGCAGGTGGTGCCCAACCCACATCCTGGAATCCTGCAATGTTGGTCGAGGTAGCTCCACCACTTAGGTTCAACAGCCATTTCCAGGGTACACAATGGATGCTCCAAAGACTTCTGTGGGTTTCTGGTCCATTGCTTGTTCCCAACATCACCATTCCTCCCCACCACAGTGGATTGAGTCAGAGCATGTCCTCATGTGTAGGCAATCCAGTTAGCTGATACCCCAGTGAAGTTAGCAAGGATGGCACGCTCAACAAGGAATGCAGTAGGTCCCCTTGCGACCATCCACATCAGGTACGTGACATAGCATACACTCATGGAACATCATGTATTACTGGAGCCATACTTAGTATGTTCATGATCATATGACACCTACCCCATTATCAATGGTGAGATGAAGGAGGTCGAAGTGGAGGTTGAGGGTACCCTGCAGGTCAAATGCTATTTCTTTTTGCAGGAAAGGAGGCTGGTTGTGAGCAACAACAGTGTTGATTGATGCAACTCAGAGAAAGGATATCCTCTATACCCTGGATTCTTTCTGCAGTTTGACAATGGTCAGAATGGCAACACAAAAAGACAGCTGGAGGGAAGTGAGGTGTGACTTGTGACTCTTTTACTTATGTGTCACAGCTAATCATCCTTACATGCTCTCATTGGCTTGTGTGACTCATTAGCCCCCCCCCCTTTAGACATAGGGGAAAGAAACACAGAGAATAACTCAAAGCGGGGTTGAAGGGGGCTTGAAAGAAGGGCTGAAGAAAGGCAGCTAGTGGAAGATCAAAGGTGGCCACTGTGATACTTGGGGTTAGACCAATCTGCCAACCTTCAGGGGCCCATCAGCAAAGTTACAAATAGTCTGCTTGTCTGACACCTCTGATTTAGTCTGACAAACCTTAATTCAATTATTTGAAGTCTGGCAGTCTATTCAGTTACCCCAATGTCAGACATCTGCACTGTCTGAGTGGTCTGAGTTGTCTGATGCAGACTGCTGCAGACAAAGCCAGACTCAATGTAACTTGCTGATGGGTGATGGCCTGACCATTGTGACATGGCATTTGGCTGACCTCCCTTATCTGGGCACATCAGCAAACTATTAAGTCTACTTGTCTGCATTCATCGGCAGCAAGTGATGCAGATAGATGCAGACTATTAATATATGGCTAAATAAATGTAATGTGGGGTTTTTTAAATGAATTGGATAAAATCTGTGCAGGAAAATTACACAAGCTCAGACAAGTAGACCACCTGTAACTTTGCTGATGGTCAGTAGGAGACCATGGTCCACCCATTGGCAATTAGAGGAGACCTGCAAGAGTTTGTGAAAACAATCACAACAAGCTGTTATGGTAGCAGCAGGCACTGACAGAGACTGAGCTGGAAGAGATTGCTGCATCAGCAAGATGGCAAAAGTTCTGAAGGTCTGAGAAAATCTGAGAGTCAATCTGGCCAGCTGCTGAACTGAAAATCTCTGAAATATCCTAATGGATGTTTTCTTGCAAGTTAGGTGTGGCATTCACTTGCACTGCTGTCTTCAATGGCACCCATGGGTGTGTCATCAGCAAGTTGTCTGGTGGTTAGGAGCAGTCCATACTGACAGCAGACCAAGTTACCAAATTTTTAGTACAGTACCAAATGGTTGCAGTACCGAGTCATAGCAATCTGTAGCAATCTGTAGCAAAATTGTCACAGCCACTCAATGATATGAACTGCAGCCTTTTGTGTCTGCTAATGTGCTACTACCAGTACAAACTGGTATGGCTCACTACAACCTCTACTTGGCTGTAAATTGCTATGGACTGCTACCTTGGCTAACTGTTTTCCTGATGGTCTTTAAGAATGGTGGAGGAGGAGGTGGGTAGAGGGGATTGGCCATGTGGTTCTCCAGAGTTTGCCTCTGAGAGTTGGGAAGGGAGTTGCTGTGGTGGACACAGCATGCCTTGTGTGATGCAATGAAATTATTCAACTTCTCATGAAGGGTTTGGATCTCTGCCCAAAGTTCATCCAGGTGGACAGGGGATTGGAGGGCCTGGGCTGGGCCCAGGGGCTTTGGAGGGGATGAGGTCATCCTGGGTGGTGGGGATGAAGCCTTCAGCTGAACCTGAAGATGGATGTATAGGCTGTTCTGGTATAGTTGAAGCCATGATTCACTCTGCCTCTCTTGGCATCAATGGCCACAGGGTTGAGGTGGGCTTTGAATGAGTGAAACACTGCTACAATCCACTGGACAGCCTTAGTAGGCTGTGAGGCTCATTGTCATCATCCACCAGGTACCACTGGTCATCATCCTCAGCAGTCACAAATCATTGCTGTTGCCATCTGCACTTAGATGTGAGTGGTGGTTGCAGTGGAACACACTCTGCTGGTGTGAAACAGTAGCCAATCACAATGGAACTCATATGCCATGGTCCAATTCTCTGGGCTGCATGGAGTACTATAGTGATGAACTCAAAGCACCTATTGTCACTCATGCATCCCACCTTGCACCATTTGCCCCTGTTCAAGCTTGACTACATTGTAAAACCTGCCATTCAGGTACTACCACTTTACAAGGTGAGCAACCATCACACATATAACCAGAGGCACAAACTGACAGTCTAACCTAGGATATGTATTCTCATTCTGATATTCTACCCAACATTGAAGCTGAAGTACTTGGGTGCACCGGCTAGATAGTTGGACAGAATTCATATTCACATTGTCACCTAGGTAGCTAGCCTTTGTGCTGGACATGAAGAGCAACAAAGAACTACACAGGATGTTGATGAGGCATAGTGCTTTGCTGTTAGATACACAACCCAATGAGGGGATCACAATGGTTTGAACATCGTGAAATGAAGGGGGAAAAAATCAATAGCATAACGAGCTACAGGTGAACGTCTCCGGGTCTATGCAGGCATCAAATGAAAAAGCGATACACATGCTAGGCGAACAAAGAAAGAAAGCATCTAAGTCATCTGGAAGAACGCCTTGGTCCAATGCACATGTGACTGGCAAATCTGTTAACTCCATGGTTTCAAGTGTTGATCCTGTGTAAAAGGTAGCAGGCGTAATATCGGGGCGTCCGTCTACGGTCTATGTGGAGAGGGTAGGTCATCGACATGAATAATAGTTGGATCCTTACCATCAACCCTCCAATGCACGCTCTGCTATTTGTATCACTGTTCCCAAGGTGTCCAGCATACGATTGTAAGCCTGAGCAAAGATTTTCATGTCCTGTAGCCGGGAAGACTTCAGCCCGAAACCGCCGTGAGGAAGATGACAAGAGCTTACCTCCGACACAGCACTTAAGATGATCTTGCCCGTCACGGGATCAGTCAAGTGATTCTTCGACTGGGGGTCAGCGACTGTGCAAAGGCAGGAGTTCCATTTGAACCTACAAGTGGAATAGGAATAGGAGCGGCAAAGCGCGGGGGGCTCGCGTGAATGGGCAAATTCGTTAAGTGCTGGGGAAGCACTGCGGATCGGTTGCGCTCTTGCTCCTGTCAAAAACCAATTACCTAGCAGTATTGGCGGATGCCAGCTCAACTTACTAGAGTGAGCCGACTGGGTGCCTGAGGGAAGAAGCACTTTGCTCCTTCGACATCCGCATCGACGGGGGGGTGTGGTGGCTTTCCTGATGGCATGGTACGCTGACGCGTCGTACAACCAAACTATAGAGAAGAAAGAGGGAGGTGACCTTGCACGGCTTAAGAGCGTACTCGAGGAACAAAGGAACAAAGGAACAGCAAAGCCCCACGTGAGACGGCGGAGTTTCCTGTCTGTGTGAAAGGGAATCGACAGAAAACGTCAGAATGAACAGCGAGAGTACGAAATCAGGCTAACCACCGTGCAGATTCGGAATCTGCGGGTTAGAATCTGGTGGCCAGGCGTGTCATCCCTCGGACTTGACACGAGATCGCCAGAGTTATACCTGACAGCGTTATCAGTCATGAAAGATAATCGAGATTATCGGAACATGCCTGAGCGTACGTGCAAACGACTTGACGACGAGTTGCGGAGAGTCTACCTCTGAACGTCCACCGCACGGACATGTACCCTAATTCCACATGTCCGTAAACCGATCGTAATGTTCAGGATCCATCACTATCGCACACAAAACGAGTTGGAAAGGGGGTAGCGCTCCGCTCAACTTGCGTCTATAGGAGAAGAAAAAAGTCCGTGCTTGAAGCACGTTGGACGCGGTCGGGCTACGAGTTGCATCTTTCGCCTGATCCACGCATAACGAAACACGGCCACGTCAGTGTTGATACTGAAAAGTTCTCATTGGGGGAAGCGCACCTTTCCAGACCCTCCATCTTTCGCTGAGGACAGCGACGGGCGTTTGAGGTTGTCGACGGCACGTAGAAATAGCTGAGTGCTTACACTCATGCAGGAGATTATAAGCTTATTAGTCAGCCAATACCTTCCAATCGATGACCTCGTCGATTTCCGTCGATTTCCGTCGATCTCCGTCGACTGATGCGATACACCCCTTCTCCTGTCCTGCGCCGACGACATTGGAGGCACCCTCACATCTTCCCCCCACGATGGAGTCTTAAAATCGCTACCTGATCGACCTCAAGAAGCACACCTGGCGACTACATGTATCGTCTATTTTTTCCTAAATCCACGTTACGGTAGGGGTGTAGTTATGTACCTAGGACCCGAACGCGAACCCAGGCAATTGCGACCAAAGTGAGTGCCTATCGATCCGCGGTTCTACGTGGCTCTCGTCTGATATCTGCACGAAGTCACAATATTAAAGTCCTTCTACTGGTTTCGCGAGCGACCGATGCGGGATACTCCCAGCCAGTTTACCAAAGGTGAGGTCGATTGTCATGAACTTTCGATGGCATCAACGGCTACTGAGCTTCCCTGTGCAAATAGACGGAAACTGTCACTCTACAAAGCGCCAATCTTCCTAGAGTTTCAGCGTCGGCTTTGCATGCTTAGTTGAGTTTCCCTCCATCAGCTGCTGACGGAGCCGGACCAGGTCGCTACATGTCCTTCCTGCTTTTGTTACTCCCCGTAGAATGAACAACGGACGTCTGGGTACTCGGTGGCGTCTACGACCCGCCGCTTTCAAGGAGGATAGCAGCACGAGGAAGCCGTCCCAACTCTGACTACACTACATGACCGACGTCGTCGCAACACCACACATTTCTCGCATAGTTCACTCTAACATTTGTTCTTCTTCCTTCTCGTCAGGCGTTAGCCGGAGATACACGCGCGGATGGCATGTAGACACTAGCATTTTAGGATCATGGTACTGCAATATACATGTTCGAATATTTACGCCGGAAGACCGTATTTATTCAACGGAGCCAGTCAAGAGAACATGCGCCCATAAACAACTCGACGATCGGAAAGGTTGTATTTCTCCGCCATTCTGTTGAGACAGTGGGTGCAATCAGGTGGTGTGCACAAACGAACCAACGCACTTACTTTGCATACTGGGATGGTATTGCGAGAGTGCCGGACTGGTTTTTTGCTTGCAGTTGCTCCTTCACAAATGTGTTCTGAGCCCCATACCAGTTACGACAGTAGAAATCCGTGGGTAGCCCTTTCACAGGAGATCCCTTGCTTTCCCTCAGACTAGTCATCCTAAAGTGTGGCCAGGCACCAGCTGTTGCCTGCCACTTACCGTTGTATCGGAGGCGCAGGTGAAGGGAATCCAGCATTCGTAGCCACGAAGTGACTTGCTTAGAACGCCAATCCTTGTCCAGGATGTGGTACGTCGCCTCGCCACGGTGACCTTCGTGGTCGGATTCATCAGAGCTCATACCATCTTGACCAAGCGACTCCACTATGGCGACCGCGCGATCTTTGATTTCCGTATATTCATAAGCAGTCTGCAGACGACGACTGTAGAGCTTCCATGATCTTCAGTATGCAACGACATGCTTAAGTAGTTAGTAGCTTACCTCATGCTTCCTTTGACGCCGCCGGTTTCGAGCTTTATGTTCTTTTCTGTCGAGGTCATCCCGCTGCTTGTCCTTGTACCGCGTTCTCAGTGCCATAACATGAGTCAACCACGCTTGCGAAACATATTCGAGCGTAAGATTTTCTCCTTGGTGACCTCGGTGACGCCTCAGATACTCTGCGGCGAAGACAAGCGCAGCAGACTTGTTCCACTCGGAGCGTGGCAGACCTTCAAGGTCTATGCGAAAGTCCTCGACCGTGCAGCACGGCCCATGCTTGGAATCCCACGCACCGATCTCCCTCTGACCAACGGACCGTGGCAGGTCTTTTTGGTCTTCTAGGCGCAAGAGCTCTTTCCCGAGCTCCCGTATGGATTTCTAAACCGGAAACTGTCAGCAATTCTGGGGTACACGTGAGGCTAGCTCGTTTACCTTGAATTCGTTGTGACTTGGTGTCCGGGGTTTCGGGAGTTTCTTTATCTTCTTGGGGGTAGCCTTACACGTCTGTGGTGAACTCGTACCGACGCCGCTCTCGGGTGATTGATTTAGCAGATCTGGAAGAGCCTTTTCTAACGCAACGGCGACAGAAGATTCGACGACCTTCCCAAGTTCTTGCCAGATGTTAGCTCGAATGTTACTCTCGATGCTGTCTTGGAGGTCTCGTAGCTCACGTATCCTCGCAGAGTTGTCGTTCTAAGTTTGTTGGTGCATGAGAATGGGAGCGATCGAAAGACGGGGTAATGAACCTACCATTGTTTTTGGCTGGGAATGCTGACCGGTTGTGTCGCTATGCTCTGCCTGACGGCCAGAGGTAGAACTTCCGGAGGGTCGAGAAAGTGGTTGATCCGGAATCAATGGAGAGGGCGTAAAAAAATTGCATTCAAGAGGCCGGGAGAAAGCAAAAGGATTAGGACTAGGAACCTGTAAGGACCTGTCGGCCATGAATCGAGGGACCAGCAAGTAAAACCAAACCTTCTCTCTTCCCTTCACACTAGGAGCACCTTCAGCTCGACTACGTTTTGGTCCAGAGACGGCAATCTAAAGGGCAAATCAAGCTATTGGCGTGTGGACTTAGGCCAGTGCAAACCTTCATCGTATTGTTGACATCTCTCACAGAGACGGACTTTGGGGGTTCCGTGCAGACGCCAACAACCTACAGAACGAATCATGTCCTGAAACGACAGAAACGCCAAACTTAGTACATACCTTATCTTTCCCCTCCGCAGCCATCGGGTCTCCTGCCTGACAGAGCCCCCCAGCCTGTTCAGGCATGCTTGATATCTACGAAAAACCCGAATTTAGTGTAGGATATCAGACCCAAGAAAGATCTAAGCTTACCTCGACGTCCGTCAACCGGAAGGTATTTCCAAGCATATCGTCGTCGCTCGTATCACCATCGTATTCGTCAGTGCTGCTAGAGTTTGAGTCGGCGTCCGAATGGGGGTCAAAGCCTGAGCCTTTTCCCTTCCTTTCCTCGCCTTCATCGAGTTCAACCCCGGTGCGGTCACCGACGGCAGAATCAAGCTGCTCAGTAGCCTGGTCATCAGCGATATGAACGTCAATGTTGGAGGAGGCCCCCTCCCCAGCCGGCCCGCCTTCCCTGGAGGCAGCTCCGCGCGAGTCTGAGTCCGAGTCCGAGTCCGAGTCCGAATCCATGTCCACAGAGCCCAAGTCTCCTTCCTTCTGGATTTCCTCGTCTTCATCGGCCCTAAACCTGCTGCTGTCACCAGCGGTAAAATCAAACTGCTCAACAGCCTGGTCATCTGTGATACGAATACCGATGTTAGAGGGGGTCTCCTCCTCGTCTTCCCTGCCCGTGTTGGAGACAGTTCTGCACGAGACCTCTCCGTCACCATCAGCTTTCTCTCCCTCCGCATCAACTCGGTCGTCAGTATAAGGAGTAGACCCCTTCCCCGACTCAACTCCGGGGGGATCCTGCATATTTCACAGCTTCGTCAGTACTGCTGGTTCCAGTTCCGAGAGATGTAGACGCCACCTGAACATATCCACCGTCTTCCTCCATAGCGTCACCATCACAATCCATGTCGGCACTGTACCCGGATCCGGCTCCCGGAGAGATGAGCTGCTCTCGTTCAAAATCCACCTGTTTTCTGCGTTTTCTGACCCGAGAACGTTTGGGGCGTAACGTACGGATACCCTCGGTTTTGTCGTCGCTATCTGTATCGTTGTCTTCGCTGTCTTTCTCGACCTGCTCTCTACCCCTTTTTTTCCCTGAAACCTATGGAAATACTCAGTACACTTGCGAGCATTAGATAGAAGAAGAGGGGGAAAGATAACCTGGAAATCGTCCTCTCTGAGGCGTTCACGCAGGGATGCTACGTTTGAAGCCACCTGGTGTATGCGAGGTCAGGTGTGGGTCTAAAGTCAGAGACGACGGTCAGCGACGTACATTTTCTCCGAGTACACCACGCGTTATTCTGTTGAAAAACCCTGCCAACGCACCTGCAGATGAAGAGATAAACCGCTTCGTCGGTGACACTGGAAGCACATGAGCTTCCTTGGCAGTATCCTCAGTAGCAGGCAGAGGCTTAGCCGTCGTGTCCGATGCATCCTATCAAGACGAGTGGCTTCTGCTGGCTGGTAATTATAAGCAACGCTGTGAAACGAACCTTTCGATGACTGGAAGCTCGAGGAAGGCTAGGAGGCGGGGTTGGCAATGGACCCGGACGTCGTTCTGCCTTTCGACGGGCTATCTTTCTGCGTTTTTCCGCTGTGTATATCGTAAACAATGAAGTACAAGTGAAGCAACTGAAAATGATACCTCGAGCCAGAGCATCCGGCGCGACCTTTGCATAGGGATGAAAGGGCTTGTATATAGGGCCGTCTGTAGGATTATCCCGCGGTTTGGAACGTTGCATGAGAGCGCGGATATGTCGTAGGTCGACTTGGGACATGGGGTGCGTCAGCTCGAATTCCTAGTGACATGGCCTTGAGGACGAAGGACCTTATACATTAGGGACGACACAAAGAAAAGGGGTGAACAAAGAAACCTATGCAGAGCCATCGGGTGACGTTCCGGGACCTCCTCGAGCCATCACGCCAGTTCCTACCGGGCTCCTTTGATAAGAATAAGTACACGACAATCGAAGGGCGAAGGTTTTGCGACAACCAGTTGGGACTGAACGTCATAATCTTGCATGTGTGGAGGACTCGGAGACCACACGTTAGTTGCACGCAGTAGATGAAACCGTTGGTCATATGGGGGGTGCGGTGCGCTCCGAAAAACGTCCCGTCAGCCACGTTTTAGTACATGAGGTGTGCGGAAATGATATATTTGATTACTCACGTAAATATTCGTCGTATTAAAGGCGTACATTCGAATTTCATATCAGAAGTATGGCCGTTTTAGCGCGTTTTCAACTACTCGGGAAGTGTCAGCAGCGACGACGACGACCCTATAGACGTGCAGATATGAAGTTCAAATGCCTCATCTGTGGCAAAGTGATGTAGTGCGATTACTAATAAAAGTGATGACACAATCCACCAGCCGTGTGTCACATTTCGTAGTTGTCCGGGTCGACGATGATATCTGCAGATTTACGACAGAAAGAAAGACGTCCAAACGATCTAGTGAGTTTTGTCTCGATGTCTCGTCCCCGTCAGGATGAAGGTGCTCTAAGTGCATGAATTCGCTCCAAATGTTATCAAGGGCGGGTCTTCCATTCGCTCCCGGAACACTCTTTCCGGTGCGGGAAACACGATGTCGAAGGTGCATACACTGTTCACTCCTTGTTCTTTCGATCGCAACGATGTGCATAGGTTCTCTCGTTGCCCTTTGAGTCCATCAGAGTATCAAAGCGGATGTCCCACTTACTGAGGAAGTCCGCATACTTCGTTAATTTTGACCTCAAACTTGCGTTCGCACAATATCCAGCCATGAAACTCCGCAGAGGCGGGTAATTCTTGCGCGTCCACGATTCGAGTGTGCCGATCGGAAAATGGTATGCTTCCAATGGAGTTCAGTGCACAGTTTGGCGTCGCTCGATCTCGCCTGTACGTGGCTTCCATTGTAAGAACGCATACCGACCTAACAACATATTGTTCAGCGCTTCAAAGCCTGAAGATGACACTCAAGTAGGTCTGCATTCGTACTGACTGCACTGCTGCTCACGTTTCGCAGGTTTTGGCTGACAAGTTACAATACTTCGCATCCAACAGTCTCATCCACTTCCGACGTGGCAGTGAACCTTTCTTTGGTTTGACCTCGCTCGACCGGCCCGCTTGATCTACCTGCTACAGACATGAAGAGGACAGCGGCCCGCTCAACGACAACAGCGGGTCTGTCATGTTCATATTGCCAGTCTCAGCATGCTCGAATCGCTCTCAGCTGCACGGCAGCGGGTTTGTCGCAAGAGTCGGTCGACACTAGCTCGCATCCAACATACTTTCCGACGACAGCGCCAACTCCCAGATGTACGATGGTGATGTCGAATGCACTGTCATTGCAAAGGCCAGACAACATTCCGAATTCTCAAGTCTGCGCCATTCGTCGTGCTGACCACGACATTCCAGATTGAGTCAGAAGTACCCCAGGTGTGGATACAAGAACCTGCCCCCAGTTGACACTGCCTTCAACTCCGCGTCGCTCACCCCCCATGATATCCAGTCGTTCGCAAGGAGAGCCATTGAAGGGAACCTCCATCGACTCTACCGTATCAATTCACCACCAACAGACGGACCAGTTCGCATCTTCACAGACGGTGTGCGTCCATTTTCGTTCTGATCTTGACATATCTCATAGGTCATGGAAGGCATTTACAGTCCGTTTCATTCTGAGTAAGGAGACCCTTGCTGCCTAACTTATCAAGTACTGATCGGAAAGGGTTGGCCACGTCCACAAAAATCAGTCGTTAAAATATTTTGAGCTACGAAGGAATTTTAGCCACTCGGCGGGTGCTCGTGGTCCATGTGAGCTTTGCCTGTACGTACTCAGTGGCCCCAGAGAAGTATTGGTTGCTCAACGACGGACTCGTCCATCGGGGGGGAGGGGGGGGGCGATGTCCCTTTGCATTGGGGGCACCACCATCGATTTTAGACGTCAAAATAGTCCAGGTGCATCCCACTCTTCACGTTTCACATCCAACGTCTGACCACGAGTCTGATTACATCGTTTACACATTGCTCCAACTCAGCATTGATGATGATAATTCTTTCACGAACACAAAGGTATCGTCATCGTCATCGTGCGTCCATGCATTTGCTCTTCACATTTCACATTCTCGTCCTGACTGCTATTCTAAATATGGTCTTATCACCCTTCATCGCTTGTCATCGATTCGCCGTGGCGGGACCCGGTCTGGTACCGATGTCACGCTGTAGCCTGCACGTTGCATGACCATTTACTTGTTGTTAGGTGTCGACTTGCGGCGCAGTTATTTCATATCCACATACTGATCACAAGCAAGGCTTGGTGGTATTCCTTTGCCGGCCAGGACTCTGTTCCTAGATTGATCCGATGGACGGAAGATGCGAGCGCCGATAGCCAGGAACATGTATTTAAGCCTGGTCATCAGGTCATACTTGGGCGAATTGTAGATCACTCGCGTTGCACCATTCACGGTTGAATTCACTGACCGTCGATTATAGTGTATACATACGGTACTCCAAAAGAGCGTGCATGTGTTCATGTTACAAACAGTACGAACGTAAAGCCGTAGATGTTCTGTTTAGTGACATAAAAACTGTTGCAGCGCTACGTTCTGTACTTATCACGCAGACATAGACATCTGCACTGAGGTACGTTGCGACTAACAGGGTTCACTAGCACTGTCCATCCCGCCACCGTTGCTACTTGGGGTACCTGCTGGGAAGCTTTTTAAGCAAAAGATCGACCACGACCTCTGGTAACTTACCTGATAGAAGCATGTTGACGATCACGATCTGCGTCCGGTAAGACGCCAACGATGTACATATTGTACCAGTTACGAGATCGCGAAGTGCCTGGAACAAAGAAAGCAAAAAAGGTCCAACACAATTGATAGCGAGTAACTGAAACCCATACCTGGCATCCAGGATGGTCTGGAATTGGGATTCTATCAACAAGCTGACGCACAATGCGGACCTCCTTTGGGAGCAAGTATCACCATGTCAGTCATGAGGCAGTGGATGAGGACATACGTCATTATCGTCATGGCCGACGCTGGTTGACGAAGGGACACCAGCGACGATCATTGGATCATGCAGGTGAGAAGTCTGGGGGGCAGGTGGTTGGCCTGCTGGGACATGCCGAGATCTCAAACGGATGTCATATGGCACCCACTTGGAGCGGGAGTTTTTAGTGAGTGAGCAACGGTCAGAACAAGGCATCGTGGAGCTGACGTGTGTATATGCACTCCGTTGCAAGCACCAGGGTATTTGTATCGTAGCGTAGGAAGCAGGCCTTTGCGTGTGCCAACCTCGTCACAGATAACACACAAAGACAGTGTTGTGTCCTTGGTTCACATGAGACCTCCTTCCGTGAGCCGTATCCACTCGATGTCACGGCAGCGGTGCGTACCTTGCCAACGGAATCCCGCGTTCTGCTTTGTGCGCTGCTTTCTCATTGAAGTACGCCCACATAACAAAGCAAATGACGCGTGATGCCAGGAGATTCGCCGGTAGATCATATCTATAATAGATCATCGATCAAACTTGGGAAGGGCTGCCAGTGGCGCCGACACCTTATCATCGCGAGGGCTTGAATTCGTTACTACACCGAGACCCGAACACGGTCCAGCAGGGAAGGGCGAGCTCCTGCTTTCATATCGACATGCGTCTGGTACGAAAACGTTGACAGCCATGAGCACACCTAGTTGTCAACTTCCGATTAAATGAGCATTATTCGGACTGGCCGGGCGCGGTCATCCTCTGGAATTTTCCCTCGTCTACCGTTGCGAGACGCTTAGTATGAGCATCAATCTCAGACGTGAGCCCGGCAGCGTAGTATTTGATGGACCTGTGCACAGGCGGGTGTTTTATTATAATCTTATTGTAGTCATCGTCAGCAGGTTTCGGTGCAAGAAAAATAGGCACTTACTGTTGTATGTCTGTTGCCACGGTAGATAATTAAGGGTGCGGTAGGAACCTAATCGCAACCTTGCCAAGCAAGGTAATTCTTCTATCGTTCCTCCGAGTCGAGAATGGACACGGGACTCGTGATCACTGGTACTGTTACCCCTCTTGCCAGGGTGTCAAATAGCGGCGTCCTATGGTTTCACTCATGGCAGTATGCAGTCCGGGTGGCTTATCTCCATCGCTGCCGTACTGCATCTACTTGTGCCGGCTCGTCTCATCCGTTTCTTTTGTCCAATAGACCATCACGTGTTTCTTATTCTCTGGCTTAGTACTGCACGTTGTGCTTTATCATACAACATCAAGGTAGCGACACCTGGCCCACACCATGCAAAGCGATCTTTGTCTTCTTTACACCGCTACTTGAAAGAGACATCTCACGTCTTCGATGTCTAGGGTCATGTCTGACATTGTGTTGCCACCGAGAGTGGTGTCCGCTATTGCCCGCTTTTTATTCTGAAGCTTTTACGTGCATCAGATATAATAATAACTGCAGACACGATGTTAAAGGGATCGGCTAACCTCCAACATACGCTCCTCGACGCTGTCCCGTACCACTAGCTTGTAAATGTTCACTGGCAGGAGTTGACCAATCCGATGCACGCGGTCAAAAGCCTGTTCCTATCCACGCAATTTAGTGTTCAAACCATCCGAAGTAAAAACGTAGTGACTACATACTTCAACTGCTGGATTCCACCACGGCTCTAGCAGGACAACGTTGTTGCATGCAGTGAAGTTTAACCCTGGAGCAACTTTAGTTAGGCAGGCCTGTAGCGCAGTTCCTCATTATGACTAACCAATACCGCCCGCCTTGATGGATACGAGGATACATTTCACGTCCACGTCGTCCCCGATGTACCGCAAATTCTGCTCACGCTCGGATGGACTCATGGATCCATCATCTAAAGAACAGGTCAGCGGCATCGAAGAAAGGTGGAAGCTCTCGTACTCACAACGAGCAAGGACAAATCCTTCTGCACTGAGGAACTGTTGCACCAAATCTAGCATCGATGTGAAGTGCGAGAATATGATCGTTTTCCCCCGGCCTGCCGAATCAGCGTCAATCTTGAGGAGGATCTCAACCAGCTGCCTCATCTTCGCTGATGGGGAAGGAGCATTGCATGTCCCAGATTTACGGCGGGAAGATTTCGCTGGTTTTGTGCGTTGGAAAACCTCGCTGTGGAGTTTGGTCAGGCTCATCATTGTACGATGGAAAATCCGTCCTCACGTCTTGTCATTCTCGTCGTCGGGTTCCAGGTGAAGTCTGGTCAAGAGATCATCGAGTTCAGCCTTCAAATCTTCAATGTACTGACTTAGTCCACCCAACGAATCGGAGGACGAGGATGCGGATAGTTCTTCGTCGACAATACCACTGCAGTGCACGAGCATCGGGTGATCGCAAGCTGTCAAGCAAGGAAAATCAGTTCTTAGAGACATAGCAAGGAACTGGGGCACTCACCTTGACGGAGGCGAAGAAGCATTTCCAGAACACAAGCAAAACGAGTCTTCACTAAGCCCTGCTTTACCCAATCCTCGACCTTAGACCTGAGGCGCCCCTCAAGGGTACGGTACAATCCTCGTTCACCTTCATCAAACTGGCATTGAACCACGTGGACGTGACGGTCAGGTAGTTGCAGTGCATCATTTTGAACCACATCCTTCCGGCGACGAAGCATAACGACACTCAGAACGACCTGCAGGAAGCACGAGCACAAGCAATAAATCAACAAAACCCACTCATCGATCAGTCATCTTCTCACCTGCAACCGCTCAACTGCCAAGACCACCTGTCCACCTTTGATGGGCTTTACGATATAGTTTCTGAATTCCTGCAAGTCGCCGAGGGGTTTAACGTTTAGAAATTTGAACATAGAGTACAAGTCTTCGACCCGATTCTGTCTACAGACAGGGATAAACTTGTTCTTGGGGGATCCACGCGCCAAACACTTACATAGGAGTGCCCGTGAAACACCATCGATACTTTGCAACCAAATTAAAGCACGCCTCCGTACTCTTTGCTGCCCAATTCCTAATGAGATGGGCTTCGTCTGTGGGGTACAGAACTTAACACCCCATCCGTTCTCGACATCAGGTTGAAATACCTAGTATGATTCTCCACCACTTCACAAGAAACAGTGCAGACTTGCGACTTCCAGAATCTGTGCAGACGGCAGCATACTCAGACGCCGCGGTGGCGTATGATGTGATGACCACATGAGCGTCCCGTAAAGTCAGAGGATCTACAATGTCAAAAGCGAATCAGCTGATACCGGAGCTACGACAATCCAAAACTCTTACCACTACTGCGCGACGGACCATGATACTTTACAACATTAACGCCAACAGCAAATTTTTTGACTTCACTCTCCCATTGGCCGATCAACGACACAGGGCATATAATCCTCCAACATAATCAGAGTTAATTTTCACAACGTGAAAAGACTCGCTCACAGAGTCGCCTGTGCCCATCCGTGCGCTCGATCAACTGACGTGGAGCGTCCATCGACTATTCTAGCTATACCCAAGATAGTCTTTCCAAGGCTATGCATGAGAAAGTCAGCGGGAGCACAATCCGAGAGACAGCGACTCTACCCCATTTCATCTGCAACGATGCCGCCTCTCTTGCCTTCACGCTCCCGTCGACGCATCCATTCAACACCGGCCTTTTGGTGGTCCCACAACACTACCGTCCGTCGCAAACCATTGACCACGACGCCTTTGCCATCGTCTGCAATGCTTCGACCATCATCCACCTCCAAGAGACGCATTACCCGCGTCAGCATGACGTGCACTACTAGAGTGGACAACGGACCGCGGCCGACTTGATGTCCTAGGCAAGAGAAACACTTCTCCTTCGTCATCCGCGTCGACGGGGAGGCGCGATAGCTCGTCTGATGGCATTGTGCGTTAACGAGTGGTACAACCAAATTATAAAGAAGAAAGTAGGGAGGTGACCTTGCACGGCTTAAGAGCGTACTCGAGGACAAAGGAACAAAGGAACAGCAAAGCCCCACGTGAGACGGCGGAGTTTCCTGTCTGTGTGAAAGGGAATCGACAGAAAACGTCAGAATGAACAGCGAGAGTACGAAATCAGGCTAACCACCGTGCAGATTCGGAATCTGCGGGTTAGAATCTGGTGGCCAGGCGTGTCATCCCTCGGACTTGACACGAGATCGCCAGAGTTATACCTGACAGCGTTATCAGTCATGAAAGATAATCGAGATTATCGGAACATGCCTGAGCGTACGTGCAAACGACTTGACGACGAGTTGCGGAGAGTCTACCTCTGAACGTCCACCGCACGGACATGTACCCTAATTCCACATGTCCGTAAACCGATCGTAATGTTCAGGATCCATCACTATCGCACACAAAACGAGTTGGAAAGGGGGTAGCGCTCCGCTCAACTTGCGTCTATAGGAGAAGAAAAAAGTCCGTGCTTGAAGCACGTTGGACGCGGTCGGGCTACGAGTTGCATCTTTCGCCTGATCCACGTATAACGAAACACGGCCACGTCAGTGTTGATACTGAAAAGTTCTCATTGGGGGAAGCGCACCTTTCCAGACCCTCCATCTTTCGCTGAGGACAGCGACGGGCGTTTGAGGTTGTCGACGGCACGTAGAAATAGCTGAGTGCTTAAGTACACTCATGCAGGAGATTATAAGCTTACGTGATGGACACTCATTTTGGTTTCGTATTAGTCAGCCAATACCTTCCAATCGATGACCTCGTCGATTTCCGTCGATTTCCGTCGATTTCCGTCGATCTCCGTCGACTGATGCGATACACCCCTTCTCCTGTCCTGCGCCGACGACATTGGAGGCACCCTCACATCTTCCCCCCACGATGGAGTCTGAAACTGGCTTTGATCAAAATTTCGGTAGGTTTCAAGCACTGTCCTCTCGAAGCTGACATCTCTGCGCTGCTGGCATCCTTGATGGCTGACCATGTTTCACAATTGTTCTAGCCGTCGTTCAACGTATCTCCAATGCACCCATAAACCTCTATGGGCGGCACTAACGATGAAGCACGTTTTCCAGTATCGTCGATACGTGAAAATTGAAGCGGTCACCAGCTATGATACGCATGCATCAAAAGGCTGCATTTTTTGAGGTTCCGTAGGAATTTACGGGGGTATGTTCAACATGGGACTTCAACGTATTTCTTCATACGTAGCTTACCCAGGCATAGTGCATCTTGTCGTGAAACATATCTTCCCAGATGTCTGGCTCCAAGAGGTGGGAGTTGTCGGTAGCACGGTTCTTTGGCGGTCCAAGTAAGTGGTTCGCTACCGCAGAGGAGTCTATGAGATCGCTGACAAGGCTGACCATGTACGCTTAGTAACGGACACAACCCCATCCTGGCAGTGGAAGAAGGCCACGATGTCCGATACTTCGCTATGTATCTGGTTACTATCCACCTTGGACCCCCCGGGAAAGCTGGAGGAGCACTCGGGTGAGGAACACAGGCGGCGCGGAGTAGAGTGCGAGCGTGTAGCGGGCATGGTTCGGTGAAGGTACGTCTGGTCACCCCAAGAGATGGACGCAAATTCTGTAGCGCTTTCGATCATGAAGGCGTTGCTTCGTGTTCAGATTCACGTCATAACTGTCCAGTAAGCTCGCGCTTCACATCTCACGCCCAATGCCCGACGACGAGTTCGATTAGGTCTGGACCGCGTCGTCGACGCCATTTACATATGCCGATCCACTGCTGGCGACGGCAGTCTTCGCTCGAACGCAAAGATATCGATTTTGCCTGTGTACCCTACCCCTCACGATTAATACTAGGCCCATCTTGCAGTTTCAACGCTAACAATTTTCATTTGTCTTGCCGGCAGTTTGGTGCGTAACGAGCATTGATTGCTACGGGCGATCTATAATTTACTCCCGGCATATTGCTCCCGCGTAGCCGCTTTTCGTAGAATCCGACCCAAATCTGATAAGTCACTTTGCGAGCATGCTGCCTGTCTATGAGTACCTTCAGAGGCGTGCACTTCATATTCCTTAATTCGTCTGAAGACGGCGCGATGTTTCTGACTTACAAGTCATTTCCTGCATTTCGTGAATCCGGACTTACGCCGAAAAGGGCACGTGGCGACCGACGGCGATAAAGGCGACAAAGGACGAAGCCTCTTGAAGCGCTGTCTCCCAAATTCTCCTGTATTTCACCCTACATCCACACTACTGTGAAGATGCCCAGGACGCGATCCCAAACTCGGGTGATGGCGATTGAGGTGAGGGCTTATCGATCTGCATTTTTGCCTGGCGTTCATCTAACATGACTCCAGAGATCGCGCCACCAGCTTCCCCAGGTCTTTGTTCATTCGCACATCCGTACCGTTACTCATAGCCATTGTAGTCCACAGTTATCCTGCGCACCGAAAGAAAAATACAAGTCTTCCTGGAAAATGTGCGATGCAACCGCAGCATTGGTAGAGCTGTGAAGTCATTTCACGTTATTCTCCCTGTACGTCTTGAGCAAGTGACCGCGCTGCGAGACTGCCTCCTATGCCTCCGCAACCTTGTGGATCTGCAATTGGTCCTTCCCTCCCTCAAGCCCTTCTGCTGGGGGCAGCTCCTCCGTGGCGTCCGATTCCGCCAACTTGACTTACTCAGCATCAATGCTCCACACATCGTCGTCACCGAATTCCTTGGATATCACCCTGGTATTGCTTTTCTGAGTGTCGGTGCTTGTGGAGTCATTCGAGGACCTTGCCCTCTGGATGGAAGGAAACTTCCTGCTCTACGTGATGTTTCCGCTCCCACTAGATGCGTCATGCGTCTTGTCTCGAACAATCCCATATCGCGTGTCGCAGCCCTTCAGTCGTCGAAGGCTGACCTAGTTCCCGATTGCGCCTTCATGGCATCACTCTCGATGAGCACCACCAACCTCACTGTTTTAGAACTGGAGGTCAGTCCGACAGACTACACCCCTCTCGACTCCCTTGTGAGGCATATGCCCATGCTAAGAGCCCTCAAACTTACAGAGGTTAACACGTCCGGGCTAACAGTAAGCTAACCGCTGCTCTTATTGAATATGCTCTTAGCATCTCGTGTCAGACTCCCGCTGGCCAAAGGCGGTGCTGGAAGGATGCGAACGCGTGGGGGAAAAAGCTGCGCCATCTCCGTCACTTAAATTATCTCGCTTTGCGCACGTGCCTTCCCTTCACCCGAATCTCCGGAGATATTAATCAAGAATATGCTGTCGTCGATCTTTGGGGAGGGCGTGATTTGCCTCATCCCAGCCTGCAGCGGATAGTTGTGTGGTACCTGTACGGGATACCACAAGAGAGAATGGTGTTTTGGGAGCGTCGTTTGTCACCTGCAGATCGATACGAGTGGGTAAAGACTTGTGACATAGACCATCCAGATGTTTCGTTGTTTGTCTGATCTGTAGAGTACAGTTAAATGCCACACTGCTCGAGATTCGCAGATATGAATGTCAATATCATACTCGGGAAGTACCGCCACAGGCGGCAGACAGAGCATAATTAATAGCGGACCGTGAAGCCCAGCGTAAATGATTCGTAGACTACACGAATTCTTTATTGGCCGGGGAGCCGTTGATTTTACGGTACGCGACTTACTTATTGTATCCTCTGTTTGGTAACACTCGCGGCAGAGTCGGGATCGACGAACCCGCAGAATCATTTCCTTTTTTTAAGGGGTACTTGAAACGGGAGGAGGCGGGAGGGCATGACAATACACTACAGTGATACGATTTCTGCGGTGTGCAAGTCCTTCCGGGGGACCCATTCCTTGGTGCGATTGGCCAATGCCATAGATTGCCAAAGTGAAGTACCCCTACTTGATCTTTTGGAGCTGACGACTCAAGTACTCAGTACTTGATTGCCGCGCCTTGGACACAGAGATAGAAGTATTCCATTCTCGAGCCAGTCTTTATCCGCTTCTACACATGTCACATATCTGGTCTAACCCTCCAACAAGTTCATCCCCAAGTCGGCTCCAAATGCGCCAAAGTGATCCTTCGGATGAATTCCCACGCACTCTCGAGGGTTTCATTGCCGACGCCGCTGCACGGATTGATAACACTTTCCTTGTCAACGAGTCTCGTGTTAGAGTGGGGACTAAAGATAGTATGGTCTCCCAAATCGATAATTGATCTACAGCATCTGTACGACATACTACCTTTGATGGCTAACTATGATACCACTACCCCTGCGGATGGACAGCTGGAGGTAGATCAAGGAACGACCGTACTGCTGACCGCAGCCAATCCAACACTGCCACAATTGTAGCACGAATGAAGCCCCTGACTGTAAGAAGGACAAAAGATCCCTCTGATAACAACCATAACCCAAGCGACAGCGCCATGTGCGCCGCATCTCGCACCTAAAGAGATACCGTTTAGGAATTGTGTAGATGAGGAATCAAGCATGCATACAAAACCGACGATGCCCTGGCAGATCTCTCTCCATGGAATGTGCAACCACATCAACCGTACGACAGCAAAAGCGGTAGCCGCCCATAGTATGGTGAATGCCACTGCTAATGCTACGCGCCCGTAATCACTCAAATCCATAGAGAAACGCAAGACCTTCATGATAACAAGAGTAAGCCTAAACACGACCTAAACTGAAAAAAGTTCTAACGAACCATCAGCCGATGCCAGAATACTTCAAGGATATCTGAAGAAAAGGCTGTGAGGTCCAGATTTAATTACAGTGAACACGAGTCAACAAGATACGAACGGATGTTTGCCTTCCAAATCTTGATATAAGTATCTTGCCCCTTCAATGCAGATCCGACAGCAATATAGTTCCATGCACCCTGCTGGGAAGTCTGTAGGCATGTTAGCTATGGCATTACAAACTGATGGAATGTCTCATTGTGCCTACCGCTACCGCCTGCACAACGTCACCTATACCTGTGTAGTCAAAACTTTGTGTTCAGTTATCTCGCACGAGCACTCACCGCCATGCGGGAGAGCCTGATACAGATCTTTCGAATCCATGTTCCAGACACGGATGTTCCCAGTGATTGAACCCGAGACTACAGCGCGCCCTCCGTGGAGAAATGAAATTGATGAAGGGCATTGTACATCGCAATCTGACTCATGTTCCCATTTCCAGATGGCCTTCTTGTTACCTATTTTGTAGAGACAAAGGCCGTCTTGCAAGGAGTTTACAACAAGGACGTTCATGTCATGGCACACGGCGGAGCTTGCACTGCTGGAATGTTGAGACATGGATGACTACATTTCGTGCACCTACGAGACTCACATTTGAGAGATAGAAGGGGGCTTGACGTGCCAAATAACGGTCTTGCCAACGATATTCCACACCCTGAAACGTCTCAGCATGGTCCGAAACAACTGTCTCTGCCGGGTATTTACACTATACCGTGGTTAAGGTAAGACACGATAAGCCTGTGGCCGCTGCGGAGGAAGTGAAGTGCACGCGGTCGGACACGCGAATCGTTCTCAGTGTACTTGGCGTCGACTTTAGGGGGAGGAGGTAGTCTAGTTGCAGCAGTATATTCATCTACAGAGTTTAACCGGACTGAGGTGGGTAGCATCCTCGGTAGCACGCACCTTGGTTATCACCAGCTGTGATGTTAACTTGGTTGCCGACACCTATTGCCCACATACTCGTGCTCGCGTCGATGTCCACACAGAAAACAGGAGCTTTGAGGCCAAGACGGACAAGCTTCTTCTCAAATCCATTCTGAAGTGTTTATCACCGTGGCTGATAATGATGATCCCAAAAGAAAGTTACCCACAGGTCTGAAGTCACTCATGGATAACACTGAGCCGTCGTTGCAGCCACATATCAAGGTTTCTTCTCGAGCGGGGTGCCAATGGAGGACATTAATGGTGCTTTCGAATACAACTCGGAAGAGAAAAGAGCCACTGTGTACGCTCCATATACAAACGGAGTGATCAGAAGAACCACTTGCAAGATATCTCCCGCAGGGAGAAAATGCAACAGTGTTCACCGAATCGCCATGCTCACCTACCAAGGTCTTGTGCTCGACATATGCTGGCATCATGAACAGTTTCTGAAATAACAAAGACCACGACAGGAGCGGTGCAGTGCCATGACATGTCACGTGGTGCTTTGCAAGGGGGGGGAGGGTTGGTCTCGCCACCACATAGGCACGTGCACCGGGTTCATCCGGTTTCCTAGAACGGCCAGCACTGGCAGATACTTCTTGACCTTAAATCGTGTAGGAATGGGTAAGGGGCAGGCGCATGGTATTAGCAGGTTCGAATTACACACTGCTCGTTCCGCTTCGGTCTTGTTTTGTTGAACGGCATACATTTCTGTAGTACTAAGCGTTGAGTGGCTATAACTTGCATATACAAGTTACAGCAAAATCACTGTGGAGATGCACTAAATCGGCGTTCTACCATTCATCCCTAAATAGATGTAACTGCGAAACCCGAGGAAGTCAGCCTTGACTGGGCTATTCTGCCCTCGAAAAATACTGCCACTTTGAATGCCCGTCTTCGCGCCCTGCAGGTATGGTGTCATTGACTAGAGTGACAGAAGCCGTAGATGGTTGGGGGAGACAGCAACCTTGCCAAAAGTACCCCAACCTGACATTTTCAGGAACTCACGGTCGTGTGCTCGTTTGGTCTTTTGTGTGTAAATGAGAAAAACTGAACCATCCACATCACAGAAAACGTGTGCAAAGGGCGGACATCGAACGTGAATGGGCAGGAAAACGCATCAAGGAAGGCACATACTAACCCCGTATTTTTCGGAGATCCGAACTCGCTCTCCGATAACAGCCTCGTTCCCCAGTAGTAAAAGCCTACATTAATGAAAGCCAGATATTGCGGCGAGGCAGAAGCGCGAAGGGAGATTGGATACTAGTAGAAATGATGGAGAATGAAGTAGGATGGTACGCACTTGTATCATTGGTCTACCGTGTGATCATGCACGAGTACCGGCTCGTTTTGTGGCCAGGAACATGATCGTAGATATTGAAGGTGAACATCGCCTGTGGAGTAGTGTTTTTGAAAATGCAGGTTCGGAAACGTGTGCGCAGGGTTGCAGGCAAGGCTCATATCACGCGCACTACTCTGGCATAGCGAGGCTGGATAATGGGGGTCGGGGACATCGTTGTTCTCTCCTATGAGCCACGTGCTATCATACATATATTATGTAATCAGCAAGCTCTCCAACTTGCGTACTGTCTCAACAAGTTTGAACTTACTAGTAGAATCAACTGCCCGTCTTTCTGCATGCCATTGCGGGAAAAGAGATTCCTGTAGTCCGGCTGTGTCTTGAAGAACCATGATGACAAGTCGATGTGAGTCTTGTCGGGGTTCCTTGTTTCCAGAGCTCGTGACATGCGCCGTATATTATCGGAGTGAACGGATGTTAATTGATTGGCATCGCACAAGCGTAGCGCAGGAACTTCTTTTCCTCGGAAACTTAAGCGTCCACATTTACTGGTGGACATGTGCACCATTGAAGTTCAATCTCTCGGCGATGGTGTGGTGGTCCCGACTCATTCACCTCATCTCGAAGCTGCACTACCCGGTTACAATCTTTCTTGGGTTACTAAGGTGCTCAGACTTTGTCTGTCCAAGCCTGTGTTCGTCCACAGATGTCCTCTCTTCTATGACTGCCAACTATTTATAGTAAAGTACATCAGGGAAAATTAGTTTTCGTGCATAGGCATATGGCAACGACGGTGAGAAAGTTGCATGAACCTACGCAGCCAGTAAAGGGGCAGGGCTACGAGTTGCACCGCTGCCAGTCTGACGAAGTCTCTCCGTTCCTTTCATTAACGCGCGAACGACAACCTCCATAGGAACTCCGTCAATCAGGCCGGCACCCTGCGCCATTGACCTGAGCACCTCCAGGGCCTGCTCCAATTCTGTCAATCCCGACAAAGTGCTGGTGACATACCGAGTGGCCTCGGCACGGTAGCGAGTAATGTCCTGAAGTGACCTGCGCTTGGATTCCAGCATTTCCATTCGCCGACGATTTAATCCCAGAAATGTTAAGAGTGCTGCAAGAACTTCGGAGCGCTCCACTGCCAAGGCATTGCTTTCCATTGCTGCTAGATCACGGATAACCTCTAGGCGAGATTCGATGCAATCTAGGGAACCTTGGACCTGGACAACCCGGCGCACCAGGGATGATAGTGCGAGCTGGAACTGAAAAAGCATCTGCTCGAATGCTTGGGAAATGCGATGATCTGAGGCAGCACATTCATTCGAACGTAGGGAATTGCCGACCGTGTAACAATATGCAGAAAGTGCGGAAATGGGGGAAATGCGATGTTGAAGGAGGTGTAACAAGTTTTCGTTGACTGCCTGAATACTGCTTAGGCAACATTAGAAATAATGTATGCAGAACAATGCTTTCACCCACGCATCCACAGTTCCTTGAACTTGAGCGAAAAATTTCTGGAGACCTCTCGCAGCTGCTTTTGTGTCGGTAGCGACAGCGGTCAACTCCTCGGCCAAGGCAACACGGCTGTCTAGCGTACTGCTTCTCACCAGAACAACAAGGTCGCTGATGGATACCCGAGCATCAGTTAAGCTGCGAACGAGTGGCACAATTTCGCTTGTGCTTGAAAGGAGTCCTTCAAAACCACTAAATTCAGTTTGAATGGCCATGGCATAGCGAGTGGCATCTGGGCCATGCGCTAATGGCGCGACAAGTCTACAAACACCAGTATCACGGAACCATTCGACGCTGCACACCCCGTGAACAGCGTAGAGCGTATGGCGCCGCACCTGCGTCACGATGGGCCATAGGAAGTAACCAGCAAGGAGTAGATATTTGAGGGGCATGGCGGGGAGAAATAAGATGAGAACAGGAACATAGCGCTGCAGATTCATGCTGTCAAGGACACAGGGAAGACCGATGACGGGCGAAGTGGCAAGGAGTCAAGGCAAGAAGTCGAAGAACGGCGGCCTTTTATTGCGTCCAATACAAAGGGCTTTGTGGGACGCGGTAGTAGTGATAGCGTAGAAATCACGTGAGTTCGACACGAGATTGCAAGCGACAAACGACAAGGGTAAGGTGCATGATGGCGACTTGTTGGGATTGCCAGCAGCAATGGATACATGGATGTACAAATATCGATGGAAAACGCGGAGGCGACTGGGGGCAACAAGCCATTATGATAGACCTGTATTATGATTAAGCGGTGATGGAGTGCTGCACGATGTAAGGGCTTTGCTCCAGTATGAAAGCCATGACCAGCTGGATTTTTACAGCGATACGAAAGAGGATGTATTTGGACGGTAGAGGCGTTGGATATGCAAGTTAGCGAAGATGTTTACACCTCCGGGCCCAATAGCTGCGGACATTTCAGATCGAACACCCGCAGAAGTCGAGATACATGAATGGCAGTGCTCCAAGTCAAGAACTATCTGTGGGGATGCCGCATACAAGCACGGACATGTCATAAACTGGCCCGGGACATGGGTTCCGTCACCCTGTGGCATAGCCCTGACAGAACACAAAGAACGGGAGTGAACGTTGAACAAAGACACGTACCTAGAGCTGTTCGGTGGCGTTCCGGTATCCCGTTAGGCCATGGGGCTAGTTCTGGCTGGACTCCTTCCATACGAATAAGCGTACAATACGGAGGATGACCCAAAGAGTATCGCGACAACTGGAGGTCACGATCCCGCTGGCGCACAGGACTGATTACCATTACAGCTGTATTACTAATATATATTATCACTCCGGAAGTGCCGCCTGCGGCGCCTGCAACCTTGCTTGCACTTCTTATGCGGACCACGACCACCATCTGTTTCGAGACACCTCCCTCTCACCCGCCGAGTATGTATGTACTGCTCCGTCACCTCCATGTACTTATATGAACGTTACGCTGGTTTTATTTTATTTACCTCCGTGTAGCAACTATGGGTGCATGAGAGAGCACGTGCGGAAAGCTGTGCACGCCGGTTCCCACGCAATTATGCTCGGACAGAAACTCGGGGGCGCCGCTGTGAGCGGCAGAAACCTTGCTTGGGATTTGTCAATGTTGCTGGTCGATATGATTTTAGAGACCACGAGCCTTTCCTTCATAACATTGGTTGGTTATTTTGTTCCGTTCGAAGGTTCATTCCACTGTGGTGTACGGGCGTGAGAAACAGAAGTTCCCGAAAGGGAAGGTCTTTCAGATGAGAGTCGCTTTCCCACGATTTATGTGTTTGGAGAGACCTTGCTTTTCAAGCAAGGTAACTCGGGGGGTGCCGCTGTGAGCGGCAGAAACCTTGCTTGGGGCTTGTCAGTGCTGCTGGTCAATATGCCAGTGGTAGAGCACAAGCCTTGATCACCAAGAGCATAAAACGCCTACCACATCCATGGGTTCATAATGACAGTTCTCGCTATGTATTCCACTCATGTACAGAGCGTGAGAAACCCAAGTTCCCAGAAAGGAAGGCCTTTCAGATACCGGTGACTGGTGACCGGTGACCGGTGACCCGGTGACCTTGCACTTGCATTGCAAGCAAGGTAAGGTTTACTCGGGAAGTGCCGGCGGTGGCGAATACGTATGATATAATCAAACATAAAATCTCGTTTCCGCAGTCGGTTTAATCCGAATAATCGGGAAGTCCCGGAGGCTGTCGCGCGTCACGCGTCACCAGTCACCAGCGGACAGTAACACTCCCTGGAATCTGTGGGTAATCACGATCCCGCTCGCTCTGCAGAGCAGACGGACGAGAGTTGCACTGCTTCGTCTATGCCTCATTATCAAATGCCCAGGGCGAGCTTGCTGCGTGCAGAAATGCACATGACACAGGCATGTTTCAGTGAATTTACCGTGAGTATCTCAATCTGCGCTCACTCGTTGCCCCGATGGCATCGATTATCAGTCCTTGATCAGATCAGCAGCAAAGAAGCACCTTAACTGTGGATTGAGACCAGAAGAGCAAGACCCAGATGACCTTCGCCGATTTACGAGCCATGTGAGTTATCCGCATATCTTATTCCTACCAGACTTGACGCGCACTAGGTCCACCACCGACAGCCAAATTTTTCCAAAAAATATGCAGAGTCGTGGCCGGTAATGGCCTATTTGGAAATATACCTGTTTTACAGGATACGAAAAGCGACGTATCTCAAGAATCGTTTTGGACGCCACAGGAAGGTGCGTTGAAACATGCGTTCCATTCTCACTACGTCATAGGTGACTCTCCTGGCACAGGCGAATAAAACTGGTGCCCCGTTCAAACGGAATTGCCAAGCCTCGGTCGAGGCTTATAGTAAGGTAGGTGACCTTCATGGTACTGGTGACGATCATTTACTGGCCAAAGAAACCAACGAAATGTCAAAAGCAATGCGGACGCAGTGCACCCGATGAGGAGAATGAGGCGATTAAGATGGTGTACCCGCCAAAGAACCGTGTTTCAGTAGTCATCCAAAATCTCCACAAAGAGAGATACGTTATCCAAATCTCAGACTCTGAAAGCGACGCGGAAAGCGAAACCGATGTTAGCCCCTCGAGCCCATTTTCTGCCCCGTCTCCTCGCGTGATCGCACCATTGCGCACCGACGCTGTTCTCGACTTCTTATCCTCGGCAAGACCCAATCTCTCAGATTTCCACCCTCACTTGGTTAACTTGGGGTTTATTGATGATGATGCGCTGGAAGCTTTCTTTTCCTGGCCGGTCGATGTGCAGGAGAACATGATGAGAATTGAGTTAGGGCGGTTGATGAATCCCCTCCAACTACATGGTCTGCTTGTTGCGATGCGTGCACGGCGGGAGTCAACTATATAAACCGGTTCGAAAAACTGTAGGCTAAGTAGCTGTTGGTGTAGGATCATTTGTAAACACTACTCCGGAATTCTACTACATACAGGCGGCCTTGCTTGCTCCTTTTGTGGCTGAGGAGCTCGCAACCAGCTCTCCTTTCGGTCACTGCAGTTGTAGTCATTTTTTCGTTCATTGTCCTATAAATTGCTTGTTCACTGACAATATTGAAACTGACGCCAGCGTTGGCAAGGCAGGTTCAGAGTGTTAAGCGCACTGTTCTTTGAGTAAGATCTCTCTCCTGTGTTTAGGACATTGGCCCGCACGCAGTATATGACGACTGAACGCTGCTGGTAGGCGACAAATGCCACGACGCCGCAGCACAGCCTAGTTGTGATAAGGAGTCATCTCATTTGGCGCGTTGGCGAGTGGTTCCGTGATCGACATCCAAAATCTGAAACCTCGACGACGCACTGATCATGACTACGCTTGCGCAGCACAGAACTCAAAACAAGCCTGGTACGTCGGCGTCGAATGTCCACTGATGCGGTTCGAGGTCGTCGTCAGGCTGAGGCCCCCAGGGCGACGGAGACGCAGTCCGGAGTATATGCAAGGGGACTAGATACAAAGATTACTATAGGCTAAGTCGCGACGAGACGAGAGCAGAGGACGAACGTTTGACGCTGAGATCCTAGGTATGTAGTGGTGGAAATGTGACCGAAACGAGACGAGGAGCACAACGTCCGGTGATAGTACACGGAGATGAAACTGACGCTTGGCCCAAAAAAAAAAAAAACAGCAGGAATTATACACACAAAAAAAAGACTCACCGCAGGAAAAGTTAGGGAATAAAAAAAGTTATTAGGAGAGAGGACCGAGGAGGATGCGGTAAGAACGCGAGTTTAATAGGCACCATGCAGGGGACATCACATATGAAATAAAGGAACAAGGGAAAGGAACGGCAGGCGATACGAGCAGAGCGTCCGTCGTGGTGACAACAAAATAACACGGCGGAAGACAGCGATAACGGGTCATCGAATGAGAGTAGAAAACAGTGCAATTCTGCGAAGCGGGGACAATACTTGCCACTGTGGAGCAAGAAAAATATGTATAGCAAATACGGTTCGAGTGATGGTAGGTGGTTGGATGGAGAGGGGAGAGCGCACGTGTAGGGCAAGTTCCGGGCACCAACCCGAAACTGTGGGCAGAGCCCTTCATTACATCGGTAAGCGGCCTAAAGGCCCCACGCCTGCTGCCCGTGATACATACCATTACCTGCGTAGTCTCCTAGCGAAGGTCCCGAATGTGATGGCACAGGCACATCAACAGCATATCCACTGGCAGCCACGCCATGCACGGCCACAGCACCATCGCTAGGCATGACGGGCTCTTGGTGGTAAGCGGATGGGTAAGTCAATGCATACGTGTGGTGCCGGGGGTACTGATGTGACTCTGGGTATGCTCCGTTCGCGGAGCCAGTGGCCGAGGTATCAGAGGGGAAGGAATGGGTATCTCGCGGCGAGAAGTGTTGGTGAGGCTCGGGAACATAATTCCCTGGACCAGAAGCCCACTGAATGGAGTACTTGGCTTCCGTAGCCGTATTTTGCATATACATACTGTGGCCGTGCGAACGGGGGTGCATGTGCTGTTCCGGGATGACGTGAATAGCGGGAGGCATACTCCCTCTCCTCACCGATGGGATTTCATTGGGCGGTACCTTGACAGTAAGGCATGAACGTGACACGCGTGACAGAGATAGAAAGGAGTACGTACACCACCGAACTCATACATAGATCCACTACGTGATAATGGAGGACAAGACGTAGAACCAGTTTCTTTGGTCGGGTGGCGGTCGCCGGGCGACAGTGTTGACGAGGAGGTATAGCCGGAGGGTGGATGGGTGCTCAAATCGCCGAGGTTCTGATGGTTGTTCACCTTCAGTCCAGACATGCGCATCTCGAGCAAATGTCCGGAGCCGCTTTCGCAGATCTCAGCGCCAACATAGAAAGCAAGAACGGCTTTAAAACTCACCAGGATCCCCTTCTCACACCGGGGTCACCTCCCATATCGACCGCAACGCAACTGCTGACATCCGAGAACATGACGCTTGATTCGCTGCCAGTAACACTGGTGACGCTGCCGAACCGCGATAGACGACCCATGCTGCTACTTGGGGTGGTTGAGATCGCATCCTCCGCATCACCATCACCCTCACGAAGACTAAAATGGGGCGGACCACCATTAGCGCTCGTGGCACTCGTGATGCCCGTCGTGCTGCCCCGTGGAAACGACCAGCGATGAAGCATGGATATCGACAGGTCCGGAGAGGGCTTGGACAGAAGAACCCGATGAAGAGCCCGGTGGGGTATCGCCCTCGGGAGAGACATTTTGGGGAGGAGAGGTTGACGAGGAGCATCTTCCCTAGCCTCGAACTTCTCATTCGAAGGTTGATCAGCGACCGCATTATCTTTCGTTTGTGGCGTCTGTGTCTAGTTCACTTGATTCTCCTCGGGGACGCGCGATGGCATAAGCCGAGGTAGTGGGGGGGGGAGAGGATTGGCATCCTTCCGTAGTGGCTGCCGCTTGCTTCCAGGGCCCAGGTTCGCTCGATGATGGCTCCTGACGACGAAGGGGCACTTAAGACATCTCGGACAGAACAATACTATTTTGGTCAGTGAGTATCAACCAAACCGATCATAAACGATTTGATCACGTTGGATGATAATAAGATGCACACACCAAGATCCCGAGGATTGATACCTCAGACATGTGCTGGCTGATGCCCATAAATTCGCTCAACTCCAATGGCGACGTCTTGGTCTCTTGTGCGATCACAAACTCCATCAACGTCGTATTCATTCCGTCCCGAAGAAAGGTGATAAGTGATTACGCCCGAGCCGGCTGCCTCTAAGAACGCATAGAATTCATCTTTCTTGAGCGTTTGGTTACTAGAGATAGGCATGGCAGATAACATAGACCGCCGCCCAATGAGCGAGACACCAGAATTGAAAAGGACAGTGTCACTATTACATCAGCAAAAGTGGCCAAACCTAGCTAGAACTACTATCGTTGCACCCCCTTTGCAAAATGAGACCCATGAACCCAGAAGTGCAAAATGCAAATTATAACACTACACACTTCGATTCTAGCCATGTAGTTATACATGGAAGGTGCTATCCAATGGCTTGAGAGGACTGTGTACTTTTTTTTTTGATAGAACATGTCTGTACAGTTGTAGGAGCATTCCGCCGTCCAGACAGGCTTACTTTCAGATAATTCATTCAGGGCTGAAACCAAATCACACCCGATAAATCTATAAAGTTGTACGGAGTCTCTTCAGGTAGTTCCCGCCCTGCTAATATTTCAGAGACAGTAAAGAGGAAACATCACTTGCGATTGTTGTTGCAAAATGCTAATGCAAGAGTGTGACAAAATCAAGCGGAGCGGTACAGCGTGACAAGTTTACTACCTTGCTACTAGTCCCACGTGTATCAAATGTAAATTCATGAAGTTATCTATGCGTCGGAGATGCGTCGGAGATGCAATGTAGGGCGTGACATTGTGTGACAATTTTCCATTTGGCACATGGGAACGTTTGCACTTCTGTGTTATTTTGCACCGTAAACCGGCATCGCTCTGGCAGGTTCCCCAACTCACCATTCGTTCTCATTTCTATGAGAGGTTTCTGTTTGGATGTTCCTCTACCCGCAGATGTAATTTTTATACTATTTTAGTTATGTGGTTGTGTAGTTCTGGGACATGGTGCTCGAATTTTGCAAAAGGGGTGCAACGATAGTAATAGTCCTTGCGCCGCGGTAGGTAGATCTAGCAGAATTGAATAGATTGAACACACCATGCAAGGCCTAACAAGAAAGTGGTGGGTCTAGCAAGACTTAGCAAGACATAGCTTACTGTGCCACATTGCACTTGTTCCCCCACCAGCTCTAGTAAGACCTAGTTTACCGTACCACAGAATCTATTACTAGTACCCCAAATACAAACCACTGTGCGATATGACTTGGAAAAATTTCGGGCTATCCGGCGCTGAATATGAATTCCGAGAATTTCAATCTCAATGTCAACTCTCCATCCCATCCCGCTTTCGCGTCTTTCTCCTAACTCCTACCATCCGAGATGTCTCCATCTTCGATCGAGGTCGATTCTGGCTGCAAAGATGGGTTGGTAGAGAGAAATGTTGGTGAGTCAAGAGATGTACGCATCTGGGTAAGTCAGTTTACGTGCATATATGCTCTGATCTCTAACTTCCTGCACCTATATCGCTACTGGCGTGAGTAATCTAACCTTATCAGCACTGCAAACCTATTACAAACCAGAATGCCCGTTGCGAGACTATCTCCGGTCCCCTTCCAGGGTCATACAAGTCTGTTTGCACCATCCCGGATGCATGCAGTGATGGTGCGGCCCTTTCGCACTCTAGATAGGCCCCTCCCATGTCGGAGAGTGTCTGCATGTGACCTAACTCTGCCCTCACAGTCGCAGCACCCCAGATTTGGGTAGATCAGTGACCAGCGGATTTTGTAGCCCGGGTGATTCAGTACGAGGTCGAGGAGGACCAGGTACGTTGTGAGTCCATGCAATTTCATTTGCAATTAACATGAGTGCTCCCGGGGTTGGTAGAACCAGTCACAAGCATCGTCCGCATGTCAGAAGCTTCAGATTCGGCCAAACTCGTGATCGTGTTCAGGTATGTCCAGTGCACTTGGGCTTGTTTCGATAGTAATGAACAAATTGTGTGTATCCGGTACAGTGCCAGGTTCGCATGCACAGATGTCTGACATCTCCAAGTTTATGCCCTCGGGCTTGCCTCCATGAATCATAACCCCACTATCCACGTGCTGACCCGTCTTGCCAGATACTTCAAGCACACGGGCACGTCTGTCTAGCCATTCGGGACACGGTCCTAGGCTCGACTACCAACAGGTTGCCAGCCGTCAATCACCCTCCACGTGCAGCGTCTATGCCCCCTCCCATATTTCGTTCATGAAGCAACCCTGCCGGGGGGGTTACGAAGAAGAGCAACTGGTTCTGAACCCAGTACTGTATGCCCCACACGTTCTCAGGTTTCTTGTGCAGCTGTATTCCGTAACCATGACTGTCGTACATTGAAGATGTAACGTGATAATGGGACTGGTGTGATCTAACAAGAAAAACGGAAGCTAGCAAAGTCCATGCGTATCTCGTCTGATTGTGTACAAGGCCTTGCTGGACAAACATACCTATTTAGACATAGCAAGGATGTCACATTACTTGCAAGATATTGCAGTGCGTGCTAGAAAGTGTATTTCCGGGCAAGCGCTGCAATATCTAGCAGTCCTTGGAGGTCTTGCTAGGCCTTCCTAGGTCTAGCTAGGCGCGGCCACTTTTGCTGACGTATAAGATGGAACGAGCTCCGAGACTTGCCTTTACAACCTGGGCGAATCCGTCAAAGCTGGAGATGTCACCTATATTCGTACATGCAGGCAGGCGTGCTGCACGAATCGGCTTACCGTTCTGTCGCTCAAACGAATGACCAAGTGATCAGGCGCTCGGCGTCAGCATCTTTCGCCGCTGGCAGCGGCATCTCCCGAGTTATACGGTTCCCTCTTTTCGGTCACACTCGATGATCATGAAATCTTGATACAAACTGGGTCGAATCGCTTATCTCAAATCATCTACGTTGTCAGAGCTGTTTTAGCATTGATACAGAAAATACTCTCCAATGGAAAGGGTGAACAGCTACATCACGTGAAAAGGGGGATGCAAATGTCGCCTTCGGGACCCGGAATGTACGCATCTTACTGTCAAACGCTTTGATTTTCCCTCGTCCTCCAATTGACCATTTTTGTAACGCCTAACACCAAGAGGTGCTCTGATCTTATTTGCCACGCTAGGATCACCGTCCAATCGGTCGTGCTTGACTTCCACGCTCAATAATATCCCAGAACTGGTCGCCAAGCGCTCCTTGCCCACCCTTGGCTATTTGTGCCGCCAACGAAGCTGCCTCGCGCGATTCAGTATCACCGAGGTATGCTTGTGCGTATTTCCTCTGGTAGAGAGGATTATTAAGGATGTGTGCTCCCTCCACGAATTATTGGTGTTTGAGAAACCTTGCTCGCAAGGTATTAACGGGCCCCGCTCCTATACAGCCCTGGAATCCGCTGGGAGTTGTTGCTGTTCGCGAAGTCGGACCGGTAAACACTGACCAACTCATCTCTCACGTGCGTCAATTGATTGTCGGTGTATTCCGAGGCAATCTCCGAATTTCGAGCCCGGACCAGGGAAATAAACTCCAGAGGGATGGCTGTTTAGGTGGGAGGTTTCTCGACTTTCGTGCGAGACTGGTCCATAGATGCCCTTGGGCCATTTGTAGTGCCACCTTCAAATCCTTGGATGGGGCGGCAAGTTGACTGTGAAGTTACTCACACTGAACTTTGTAACCAAATCAAGCTGAGCATGTTTCATATTATCAGTAGTAGTCAAGCACAATTTGTACCGCTGGGTAAGTATTAGACAATGCCAATGCATAGTGGTTAAGTGATGATATAACATTTGCGTCAACTGTCAGAACAACTGAGCACAGACATGGCAAAAGGGCACGACAATCGCAACGAGGAACGGGCTCCGGAAAGTGGATAGGACGCTGCAGAAGTGCATCTAAAAGGCCAGTGGACAATGTTCCGTAGATGTTCAGGTGCTGTACAGAATGACACATTAGCAAGATTTCAGTCCAGGTACGGATTGATATTCTGTTACGGCCATCCGTGTCGAAGATGAAACACAGAGACCGTACACGCGAGAGGCAGAGATGACGCAAAAGCTCGGGCAAGACGCCGGCTATATGGGCGGCATCCCGGGGAACGGCATTGGACCATTCCAAGGATAAATGGACAACATGCGGCTCAGTTGGCGCGTCATCGCAACCAATCGCCTCCGGAAATCCAAAGACTCGGATTGATGTTGCATCGCAATGGATCTCCACCGTGCGATACGTAGTCGATCGAGCACATACACCAACGACTAACGACAAATGATTGAAGTCCACAGCACTCGTTTGGATACTCATATCTCCAGTATGGACTTCCAGAAGTCGGAGGTGGGGAGTGGCAAGGGATCCCAGCAGGAGTGCCGTATGCCCCACGGTAGCTTCCAAAATAATAGTGTGGAGATAAGAGAAAGATATTCTTGAGGCGTTAGATGGAGGAACAGATTGCTGCAGTGCTTGGCGAATAACGAGGACCTCAAGGAGAGGCATATCCACTAGGAACGCCATCAAGTTGTATAGGGACAATCTGGAATCCACAGGAAGATAGGAAAGAGTGAAATTCCGGAGGTTACGAAAGCTTTCAGGGTGGAATAATGACCAGGAGATCCCGAAATTGTCGATTCGCAGATGGCGGAGAGCTGGTGCTCTAAGCTCGAGCACGGGAATGGTTGACATAGCAAGCCCTCCAGAAAAGCTGTACCCAGCCAAGACAAGTGACCGCAGGTTGGGCATGAACGTTGGGATAAGTGTCACGAGTTCCGTCATGTGTTCAAGAGGTAGTCGTAAGTTAACAGAGCAGACCCGATGCGGTATGGAAAACACCCGAGAGATATTATTTGCTGCAATTGATGCGTCCCGTCGGTAAACAATCGATCCGAGGATAATCTCCGAGCAGTTGAGCGTGTAATCCCAAGACACATCCAGTAGGTGTGGCACAGAGCGCTCTATCATCATTGCCACCCACTGCTCACTATCATCAGCCAAGTTGATCGCACGAGCCCAAAGTAGGGGGGAGGTGGTAGTGGTTGCTCGCCACCGGCGGCACACATGACTGCAGGCCACCAGTGAGTGACTCCCAGCTTCCGAGTCTGCAACATATCGAAAGATATCTAAAAGGATCTCCACTGGAAGCTTCGTGATGGACGAGACCGAGTTCAGATGCTCCCGCAAGCACCGAACGAGTTCAACGAGACGCGTGATCTCCGCGCTGATCGCCGAGTGGTTGGTATCACGGAGTGCGAGTGGTTCCTGGTATTGGAGCTGTAACCGTGCGTCAGCAGTGAATTGCAACTTTTGCAATCGGTGATATCGAAGTGTAAATAACCCTGCACTCAGAGTTGAGTTCGTTGAGAAGATATTGGGGTTCCATACTTACCAAGAATCACGGCTGCCACGAGCAAGGCCAAGGATAAGAGTGTCATAATGACAAGCGCGTCCGATAACGAAGTTAGGGCACAGAGCACCAGGAACTATACGTCGATGTCCTCTCTTTTAACTGCCCAAGAACAAAGGAAGAGTGGCACAGCGGAGACTAATTCCGGACACTCACCACTACCAAGGGAACTCGCGCCATCTACTTTGTTCAAGTTATATTGGCGTTTACGTGCGTTGCCGGACAGTCCGAGGCCCTCAGTTTAGATTCTGGTCTTCATCCCCACTCGCGAGAGTGGATATATGGCTGCCAAAACTGACGCGGGAGAGGGAGATGAATCGTGAATGAAGAACATTAAGAACTACTGACTTTACGCGGTATCACGTACCGTTCAAACACAGGAATGTGGCCATGTATCCACCCAAAAGGGTGCAGGAAACTGTTAGAGATTACGGGGTCTGCTACATTACCTCGCTTGCAAGGTTTCTGTCCGACCATAACTGCGTGGGAACAATCCAGACACTCGTATAAGCCATACCAAGTTGAGATGAGTCCAATACATGTACCATACAGATTGTACAACCAAATCTCATTAAATATCTGGAGAGACGTGCTGTGGCAGACATGGTCAATAATTGCAAGCAAGGTAACTTGGGAAGTGTCGCCTGCGGCGGCTGAAACCTTGCTTGCCACACGAAGAATATGCTGCTTGAGACGTAAGGGAGTGCTCGATGGATTTGTGCAGCCGCAACAGTTTACCAGAAATAAGTCATATTCAGCAAATTCGATAGTACTACATTAGTGGAAGATATTTGGTGTGATTGCCATCCCAATCAGCCAGAGTCCGCGCGCTTCAAGTTGCGCGCGCCGACCCCGAGCGTGGGGGTCAACGGCGGGGGTCACGTGACCGCTGCCATCGCCCAAAATTGCCACCTCGTCATTGGACTTGCAAATTCGGGCTCACTTCCATCCAAAATAACTATCTTTTCGGGCCCATTCCGTAGATATCGTCCTGAGTTGGCCTACAGTAGCACTAATACAGGTACTGAGGGGCAGTGAACGAGAGTGTGTACCCCCGACCCCTCTGCTTAGTCAGCGGAGCAAATGCATTTGTAGTTGCAGTACTTGCTGCACAGCCACTGCAAATTTTCCGGAATCTAGCCCAAGTACACGATGGGATAATAGGCACTGTTAGCTGGTGGTGTCACCGTTTCAACAATTCCTGTAGTTCAAATCATTTGAGAAGTCAAGACTACTGTTTTGCAAAATGGGCCCGAAGTAGGCACCTGTGTGACGGGCAGGTTTGTGTGACAACGTAGACTAATGAGAAGATAAGCCGCATTTTGCGGATGAGTAAGTTTTCGGGCGGTGTCGGGGCAGACGGCCACCTGCAAATTTCTCGCACCAAGTACAGTATGCGCGTTACGACGTGTGACCCATCTGATCGTCCGAAGTGCAACCGACACCGGCTTCTGCTCACCATGTCCCGTCCTAGGCGTCGCACTGCTTTCGAGGTTTTACCTTCCCGGAGGAGGCAGCCTCGTTAGAAGAGTCTACTGGTACATCTGACGTAGGTCGGAAGAGAGCTCACGACGGAGTGGGGATCGATCTCGATACACGAGTACGTCTCAGGTCCCGGTCTGTACTGACAGAACTTTCTGACCTCTATTACTACTTATCAGGGGGGAAAGCGTCGCAATCTTGACGGAACTCCGAAACTTCGTACGTTGCGTTCGGTCCTTCAGCACATGTGTTGTTTTTACTGATGCAGATCAGCCCGAAAGTACGAGGCCAAGCCATACGAAAGAAAAGAGGGGGCAGATTGCCGGCTCTTCGGCGAAGAACCACACTTGGCCAATCCAGACGACAGGCATTTCAGGATGCTCTCTCACTTCGCCTTCTTCGACCCAAGTCGTGATCTGGAGATGGTATCAACGTGCTCGACACCTTGGATGGACGACGCAGTGAAATCAATATCGAAGGTGCAGGCTTCACAGCCGCAAAGTTTGATGTCGAAGACCAAGGTCAACAGCGCGAATTGGAGGACTACTACGACGAGGACGTGCAATATGTTCGTTTGACGACCGTACGGGGATTCATCATTAACTACTTGGATGAGACCCGGTATGTTTGCCTTGCATATGAGTTGTCTCGTAATAACAGGGCCTTGTAGTCCGGTTTATGTCGAAACGGATCATGCGTTCTACGAACTTTTGGATCCATCTAAGAAGTATCGACGGGAATATCGGTCATTCTATAAGCCCCAGCGTGTTATGCAGCTCATCATCTCTTCTGCGTTCGAAAATCCCGACAAGCAATTCGCTGACTTCGTGCAGTACTTCACCTCACTGGAAGTTCTGGGCCAGCTGCTGGTGGAGCGAGATATGTGGGACGTGGTGAGCTTGTAGGCCCGAACACGTTGTGGGTGCACCTAACCTGTTCATAGGTCCCTAAGTTGAAGCGTGTTCTGGAGACTATCTACTATGCTGATCGTGTTCGGGAAAGTGACACCGTTTCGCGCTTACTGTCGAGGGATGTGCCGAAGTTTTTCAAGATGGTTGATGTTACGAAACTTGGGAGGAGGTCTCGCCCAATTCTGGACATCGAGTACAAAGGCAATCCGGAACTCGCAGTCCTTTGACCCGAAAAACATGTGCCTAGTCGTGTGACACCCCGTTCAATATATCCGTGACTTTTCGACCGGCTGATGATCTTGTGCATTGATTTGTCCAGCCAACCTCATTCGCAGTTGAATATGTTCCACAAAGCAGATGATCACAAAAGCAATCTTATTTTCAATATTCTCTTTTTGATGTCGGACCGAATCCTTACACACGTCCCTCGTGTGCATTTCCCGACTCGCTTATTTCCTTTTTCCGCCTTCCCCCTCGTCCCCGCACACGTCGCATCTTCCGCCATTGAATATTGAAACAGTGTCTCCACCTCGATCCGGATTACTACAGTGTCTTTCTGCACATCGACTCGCAGTGTCTTTGAATAAAGGCTTCGCAATGCTCCACAAGTTTCTTTAGAAGGGGGATTGGATGGGTGTCGTCAAGCACTTCGTTTGTCCTGCGGGGACGTACCCCGGTGATGGATTTTCTGTCACGTTTGAACGGGCTCTGGAACTACAAGCTACGCCCGAGCATCTCGCACCTCCCTCCAAACCGAGAAAAGCATCGTCCACCCTCATCCCCGACGCGCGTTCTGGGGGCCTCCGACGAGTGCACATCTTTTGGGCTGCATGCCATGGTGGGACGCGCTACTTTCAACGTTGGCTGAGGTACTTATGTCCTTTCCATGTGACCTCGAAAAAGGCAAGACGTGACTGCATCGGGGGCACGCCAAGGTTTCGGATCGGACGTGTCAGATCCAGTCTATATATAGGAATGTGACACGTCGGCAACTCGGAAGCAGACCGATGGCGTGGTTTCCCGTGGAGTCAGTCACACAATATTGGCGGACTCGTCAGTACTGAGCTTGAGCGTTCCACAGCAACACACCCTCCTCGTCGCCCCTGTTGCGTCCCAACCAACGCAATGCCATCACACCAGACTGGTTCGATAACGAGCCCAGTCTGTGAGTCGTTGTCCTCACCGGCGAGGGCGACACGTTCTGTGCGGGAGCTGATCTCAAGTCATGGCACGCCAGCCAGTCATCCGACGTTATCTCAGCAGGGCATCACATCCTCGCCGCATGGATTCGCTTCCATCTCTCGCCGTCGCACCTCCCTCAAACCCATCATCGCAGCTGTCAACGGACCGGCATATGGCGGAGGCGTCGAAATCATCCTCCGTATCACCGTTCGTGCCTTGGCCTGCCTACCCGAAATTGGTTGTTCACTGATGCACTCCACCCGCGCACGTCCTTGGTTCTACCTTCACTTTCACTCGTACGACGACGTTCCACAGCTTGCCTCGGAGATGCTTCTCCTTGGAAACACGATCACCGCTCTTGAGGCGAGAGACAAGTATCGCTTGTGAGTCCCATTCACGTTTTTGTTCGTGATCATCGCGTTGTTATTGCACGTTCGTTCATTCCCCTCGGCGACGAGCCCTTCTCGCGCTTCTCATTGCAGCGATTATTATTCTTATTTTGGCGTGTCTGTGCCTGAAAACTGAATAACCACCTCTCTTTCTGTGCTCTCTTCTGTGCGTTACCCCTTCCAATACATCGAATTACCCCGGATCACGTTCCAACCCCACACACCCCAAACCCACCCCCAAACTCTGCAACCCAAATTGAAACCCAAAATGCCACCCGCACATATCCGACACTCGCTCCACACGACTGCGTCTTCCACTCGCGCGCCTCCTTAGAGTGGCAGGGGAAATGTATGTTGGTGGTGGAGAAGGAGAGCCGGAAGTGGATAGGTGGGTTGGACGGGGTGAGGCGTATCGGCGAAGGAGATCCGGAAGGAGGCGGTCAGAGCGTTTGAGGTGGAAGGGGAAATCGTGAGGTGAGGAACTCGTTCGGCTTGAGTTGTGCTGTCATCTTTTCTTGCTGCCCTACCGCGTCTTCCAATGGACAGGTACTCATATCTTTCTTCTGCAGGTCTTTAACCGCTCGCGGAAAGCTCAACACCTCCTGAAACCGTTCACGAAGAAAGATTCCTACAAGGTCCTAGACGTCCCTTGAAACGCAGATACGACGACAATCAAGAAACCGTTGTATACGTATGTGTGCTCCCTCTTATTCCTTCGATCCACCACCTCTCTTCGTTTTACTGGATGACGTGACTCACTGGGATAATAAATGCAGCCGCAAAGCAGCAGTGAAAGTGCACCCGTTAAAGGTGGATCCGAGGCAAAAATGGGAGCTGAGAACGAAGCATACGAGGTATTGGGTAGCCCCAGTGTGTCCCCTTACCATATCTCCCACTTCGTGAAACGATGGATGTCCCTAATAAAGAGTATGACAACGCTTTAACAACAAGAATAACCTCGTTGACACCGGATCTCAAGGCGGGAGCCCGTTCGCAGGGTTCCAATCTCACTGACCGGTTTTAGCGGGCCTGGCGGCAGTGGAGCAGAACATCCATTCGTCCAGTTCTTCCAGCAGTCTAGGCAGCCGCGAGTTCTTGTATTTGGCAATTTGGGAAGACTTCCAAGCGTAAATGATCATGTCGCCCATTTTCCCTGCATTTCCGATATTATTGACAATTTTTCCCTATGCTCCCCATCCGCATTTCCTCGACAGTCGTCAGGCGAGTCGTATCCCAGTGCCTGGTGTCTCGCATCCAGCTGTTCGCAATCCCGTCTTGGTCGATCGCTCGGACTGACAGGTTGGTCGTGCCACTATAATGCAAGTTTCGGCAACGGTTGCCCAGCTAGCTGTACATAGGTGTAGTACTGCAGCTGTTCTTCCTTTATGCTGAGGAGCTATATGTAGAGGTCCGAGCCGGGACGTTACCAGTGCTTTTTCTAGTGATCGGAGGCGGATAGTACTCATGCGACCTGCATAGTCAGGTTGATTTTTGGCAGCGCTCAAAGGTTGTAAGTTATACATAGGTTTAAATTTGTCGTGGTCACGAGTATACGTATACATATATCCAAATCATTACCTCCTCAAGGGGAAGTAACTACTCGGTGACCTGTAGATTGTCCTTTTCTGGTTCGTCAGTTTCATCGCCGTGAATGACAATATTACCATCCCAGCGGTCAGAAAGCATATCTCACTTGTTTGTCGTCTTTGAAACGAATCGAGGGAGCGGTAACCACCACCTGGTTTCCTCTAACGCTTGAGTATGAGAGAGGGGATCGTGACATTGACGCCACCAGCGATTCGACGGGCTTGATATACATCGTAGGGTCGCGTATCGATGAGAATGGGCCACATTGAGGCGCATAGACGGTCAACCAGGACGGCCAGGTCCCACGCAGCAGCGGCCAGCACAGAAGGGGAAGGAGAGTACCAGCGACAATGGAGTTTGTCATCACATCCGACCCGAGGGTACACAGTTGAAGTTTGACAGATTCTGCTACGAATAATGATTAGTTCCAGCATACCAATACAACTTGTAGGAATACGAAAGCGGATACCACTGGTATGGGATGGGACAAGATTAGCCAACTACGCTACAGGGTAGCTCGGGTATAGGCATAGCTAATACTATCCTTTAGCAAGGACAGGTGGTCAGTCGTGTGACAGAGATGACACGACAGACGCAGTGCACAAAGTGATTTAGAGAGAGAAGGGATACGTACTTGTGATCATCGATTAAACATTCCATCTGCTCTCTGAGCTTGAGGACAATAAATCTATGGTTGGCTTTGAGGGCCTCGACAATTCGAGGGTCGAAATTCGAGAGGGAGGGACCATTGGCTGCATCGACTCTGACGGTTCAGAACTCGGGCAAGAGAATAATGGGATGGAAGAAGAGTAAGGTTCGAGCACGGATGATAGATTTGGAGTGGGTGTGGTGTGGTTGTCGGATTGAAGGGAAACCTGAGATCGTCTACATTGGCAGTCGAGTCTCTGGTAGAGGGCAGGCGGTGAGGGCAAGTAGATGGGCTCATGACAAATGAGCGGTAAAAGCATACCTGGACTGACTGTAAAGGCGCATCCGCATCAGAGATTGAAAGAGAAACAACAGAAGCTTGGGCCCACAACGACTTGACATAAGCAGTACTTTAGTAGGTGGGGTGAAAGAGTAAGCATGGCGACAATCACCAGCTAGCAATTGAGCAGTGGGGGATGGAGAGTCATAGTCCACCTTGGGTACGATGCGGCAAAGATGCATACGGTATGCCAACACGGGCGACAGATGTCCACCAACGTGATTGCAGAGTCATGTCAGCACGGGCAGCAGGAGACCGCCAACCATGACCAACTTGACTCATACACACCAACAGCAGAACCCGAGTCAGCACGGGCGACAGGAGTCCACCAACGTGACAAACAATAGATCGACATGCCAGCCACAAAGGCAAACCTATCAGCACGGGTAACAGGAGTCCACCAACGTGACAGAGGATAAACCAATGGACGACAACAGACACGGAGCGAAGAAGAAAATGCGTGAAGGCAAGGAGAGACATATGTACGTGGCTCAATACTCACGGTCATGTGACTGGGATGCCTAGAAACGCGTCGCGTTGCGTCGTGATTTTTAGCTTTAGAAGTATGGCCCGGACGAAGCAGACCGCCAGGAAGAGTGCATCAGGTCATGCTAAGCCTGTGCAGCTTGCGGGTCGCAAGAGACCTCGGACGTCTTCGACCGCAAGCCTCACGCTGACCTCATCGAGTCCCCTTTCCTCATGCCCATCCTCCCCAGAACTTCGGCCGATCTCCAAGGAATCAAATAGAGTACGTGTATGATCCCATAGTGGTTCGAGCCAACCTGTCACATAGCCCTACAGTTCTGTTATCTCTGCCATGACGGTGGACGTGCCATTGCATGTAGTAACAGCGGGTGTCCCCGTGTGGTGTGCGATGTCTGCATCGAGATGCCGGAGTCAATCGCAAACAACCTAAATTCTTCGGAAATTTCTTTCAAGTGCCCGGCGTGCCATGAAAAGGAGGAACGTGCGGCCCGCTCCAAGCCCATGCCATACATTGTATGTCTACTCTGATATTCTATGCCGGCGCTAATATTCTTGAAGGCATTTACACAGACTGTGCAGGGGAAATCAGTTCCCGCATGCGATGAGCCAACGTTTGTCAGTGGCGTGTGCGAACGAGCTTCCAAGTCTCAGGTACGTGGGGGACCTATCCTCATCATCCACTTCGTTTTCACGGGGTTGAATGTGAGAGGGAGTGTCCCCCGTGTCCTCAACACGGCGTTGGAGGAGTATCACTCGGAGGAGACTTTACGCTACCTGGAGGTTGTCTTCGATTTTGGCACACGTCGTAAACTTCGTCATTGGCAGACCGAAGCCGAGAGCTTGGCAGCTACGATTGGTGAAGATATATTTCAGCAGAAGATTTTTTTCATCTCTGTACACAGCGAAGTAACACGTGGTGATTTATTTGCAGGGAAGGATGAGCAAGGGAGTGATGTGGCGGTAAGGCCAAAGGAGGTGAGCACATTATTTGCCTGGTCGTCGACCGAGTCTCATTCACACAGTTCATGAATTACTTATTCTCTGGAGGCGTTCGACCCCTGGTCCATGGTGCCACTCTTTTTATGTTGTCATGTGGCCCGCTTCTTGCATTCCCAGACTCCGTTTCCAGCTTGAAGAAGGGTTACTCGAGTATGCCATATTTTTGTGTGGTGGTGATGACCCGTCTGAGACTTGCTAATAGACTGAGACCTGCGTATACAATCGCATTCGGCGCAAAGCGTTTTATCAGTGCAGTCATCAAGTCTTTCATCGTTGCGTTCGGGGTTCGAGTCGTCATTCAAGGCCACGATCTTGGAGAGGTCTTCAAAGACCTGCTGGATGTTTCCGTCGAACTCCCCATGCACACCGACGCATATATATTCGAAGTGAAAGAACGAGCTGCCTCTGGCACCCCCACTATCCATGTAAGTGGTACTCGCTATTCGTGGTTCCACTCCCATCGCCGTCCATGGGGGACTCCGCTCCCGATGAGCTGTCCAAAGTGCAGCTCTATCCGCTCGTGGTCACCGTCGAAGTCAGGCGAAGATCAATCTGGCGCCCCCGGGCGCATCAGCATGTGCCAGTCCCCAACATGTGGGTTCAAACATTTCTCATATCAACCCCAAGCTCCCTACGAGATTATCAAAACCAAAGTCAAAGATAACGAGGGGAAGGGGTGGATTAAGCAGACGGGAATATAGATGTACAGTAGAGCAGTCCATACCAAAAGCGAAATGTCAGTCGAACATCAAATTTTTAATAATGGAGCCTTTTGACCTCTACGGCCGGATTTCATTATACGGTATAGCAAGTGAGCAAATTGAATTATATATCAGCAAGCGTCGAAGTTGTCAGGCTTCTTGCTTCCTCTTCGCCCTTCGCCTGTCAGTGACCATTGTCTTTCTGAGAACCCAGGACGGTTCACCATTGTCCAACAACTTCAGGCGGTAGTTTGACAATGACGGATGGTGTGTATCAACTGCCGCCTTGATCCATCCCATTTCAGACCACATCCAGACCTGAAATATGTCCTCAGTTTGATTGTGGTGAACATATAAGTCTGAAATTCTCCAAGGATGTTCGTACGCTTCCGGGATGCTAGGAGGTGAGTCCAACGGTCCCCCTGAAAAGGACCTGTAGAAGGTTACATATTCCCTTTGCTTCCTGATGGCCTTCTCCATGCGCTTTAAGGGCCAACTCGGTCGTACTGTGTGGCATGCGACTGCGGCAACAGTGGCGGTGCCCGGCATTGGTATCCTCGAATCAGGGTGATTCGGAAGTAACTGAAGGGTTGGTGGGTTGACTGCAGCTATGTTGGCGGACCTAGTTCGGTTTTCGTCAGATAATAACGAGGAAGCTGGCTTACGAGGGGAGGTGGACGGGACGGCTGGAGGGAGGTGTGGCTGCTGAACTGGATGGGTGGGAGCAGGCAAAAGATTTGCTGTTGGACTACACACAGTTCCTGTCGCCGAAGGATCAGCCCTAGTAAGCCTACTCTCCCTTTCCGGTGACTGTATACGGCCCGTGTTGGGAAGTAGGGTTGGTGATGAAACCCGATTTACTGGTTGGTTCGATCGAGAGCGGGAGGGAGGGGTCGTGGCGTTTGGATTGTTCACGGCCGTGGAGTCGGCAGATTTCACTTTGGAAGAGGTAGGTGGGTCATGGCTCAACACGGTAGGCATAGTACGCTCGGTGGCAACGACAGGAGTGTGCGTGTAAGAAGGATGGCACACACCCTGGAAGCGTTTAGATGTTGCTGAAGGGGTCTCAGGAGGATCCAGCCTGCTGGACTGACGTTGGAGACTAGCTGGAAGTTGATTTTGAGGCTCGGTATGCATCGCGCTGCACTCGCGTGAGTAACTCAGACTTGCGCCTGGGAAGGGAGACCCACCGGATAGTTGGATGTTTGTTTAAACGACTGGAATTACCTAAGCGACGGCGGGCAACAGAAGTGATATAGCTGTAGGGATGGGGTTACCATGAGAAGACCGGAACATTAAACTTGCCACTTGCCTCGCAACACTTGGGGGGTTGTGGTGCAGTTTGGAACGTTGCCGACGAATCGGGAACAGTTGGCGGGAGATGGGGACGTCCTACCAAGATGCTAAGGACGAGTTATCAACGGCTAGCATCTAACCTTACATCATGCTCGAGAATGACGCCAGGGCAAGGGGGAAGCTCTGCAAAGAATGTGATGGGCTGCTCTGGCACTATCATGACTTTACCAGAAAGTACGGAGGCCACGGGGTATGGAATAGTCACAAGCAATGAACGATGATAGGCAAGAGGGACTAACAGGGAGGAGCTCCCATTCCACTCCAAGGCATGGGCTTTTTCAACTTTGAGAATTCGTCGAAACCCGGAGTGGCGGACGAGGATAAAGTGGCCACACCGTTGACATGGGTGGGACAAAGCATGATAGATCGGATACCTTGAACCGTACTCGACGATCTACCTGAAATTGTGTATTCCGTTTGAGAGAGAGACTCACGAAGGGGCTGTCCGTGGTAACGGTTTTCTTTCACGAGTCTTGCACTGATAAGTTGCTTGGTGCCACAACAGTACGTGACGCATCATTGTGTTAACGCTCTTGTCTCCTCGCCCTTCATTTGTGCTCCGCAGATCGGTTCGCCGTGGATAATCTTGCCGCTTCTCCTTGACGTGCCCTAGCTCGGCAGGGTTGACAAAGGGACTTTGTTGGATATTGCATTTTGTCGTTTGTCGCGATGCCCGCCTTTGTCGGGTTGGTGACGGGCATACTGAAGCTCATGATCGCTTTCCAGGTCAAAGGAAGCGTCGGAAGTTCGATGACGATGCTTAAAGACAGATTCCGACCCACCCGCAACCTCCCCGAGTGCTCGCTTTTATATTTCAGTTGTAAGAAGCCTCCGCAGCTCCGTAAATTACACGACCAGCCCCAGCGCTAACAGGATGGAAGACGAAGAAGGTTTCGTCGTTATCTCCCATCATGCCCTTGCGCCTCAAACAGAGACCATTTCCATCATCGGGCCGCTGGTTAGTGTCTCGCTATTTTGTTTATTCGTACAACTCAAATGAACATGCGGGGTCAGATGGATCGCAACACAGCGTTGCGCAGGGAGCTTGCTAGTACTAGAAACACATTTCAGGAGACTATTCAAAAGGTGATGGTTGTGTTCTGCTGTTCGAGTACGAGGCCACCTGATGGATCGTTCCAAGATATTTGCCACGGCTGAGCGTGACTTGTCCTGTGCCATATGCCTTGGTGTACTCAGGAGACCACTCACGTAAGTCACTGATAGTTCACGAACCCAGTTGCTTTAACGCAATACAACAACTGTAGGCTACCTGAGTGCGGACACACCTACTGTGGTTCATGCCTGGAGAGTTTCTTCTCGAAGCAAATGGAAAGACGTCCATCTTCGCGGCGTACTTGCCCCACATGCCGCAACTATGCTACAAGTGCGCCAGTACCAGCCTTTACTCTGCATGGACTATTGGATGGGATGAGTGCTGTTGCTAGGGAAATGCGAGAGGTGCTTTCGGCAACTCAGGTCGATTTCGCTCCTGCATTGGGCTCATTTATCGGTGACACTTGAAAAGTGGCCACGAAGAATGTGTGGCTTTCTGAGATGCATACTGTGAATTCCGTGTAAATTGCTGTAAGGAAGTGGGAGGGGGCAATGGCACATGTGCCAGCGTTACTAATACTATATTTGCACCCGAGCGTCAGAATGTGGTTCGGGGACATGTTCCCTTGTGACCGAACGGACAGCTCCACGCCCTTGCATCTGGTGTGGATGCTGGGTGCAGGGACCGGAGTTCGGTGAGCTTCTGCATCTTGGCATAAGAAATTCGACAGTCCGGACGCTTCGGTGGGATGACCGATAAGTCAAGCTTGAAGTTGACGACCATTTCTCTCAGCTTATGAGCCAAATTACTGTACCTTCGCCAGGACGTTGGAGCTGGATCACTTTCCGTCTCCTCGTTATCAAGGCAATTCCGGAGGTCTAATACTCGACACCAACGCAGTCATCCTCAATTATGCCAATCGGTTCTCCGCCACAGTCGTAGCTGGTCGCATAAAAATTTGACTGTCCTATTCACCGGCACCTCTGGGTCAGAAAGTTGTACAACGGGCGTGCCTAGCTTAGCCGGGAGGACCGTCGGGTGCTCAAAATTCCAGGACGCGTAATTCTCGAGCAGTGTGGCATTCAACTGTACTCTACAGATCAGACAAACAACGAAACATCTGGATGGTCTATGTCACAAGTCTTTACCCACTCGTATCGATCTGCAGGTGACAAACGACGCTCCCAAAACACCATTCTCTCTTGTGGTATCCCGTACAGGTACCACACAACTATCCGCTGCAGGCTGGGATGAGGCAAATCACGCCCTCCCCAAAGATCGACGACAGCATATTCTTGATTAATATCTCCGGAGATTCGGGTGAAGGGAAGGCACGTGCGCAAAGCGAGATAATTTAAGTGACGGAGATGGCGCAGCTTTTTCCCCCACGCGTTCGCATCCTTCCAGCACCGCCTTTGGCCAGCGGGAGTCTGACACGAGATGCTAAGAGCATATTCAATAAGAGCAGCGGTTAGCTTACTGTTAGCCCGGACGTGTTAACCTCTGTAAGTTTGAGGGCTCTTAGCATGGGCATATGCCTCACAAGGGAGTCGAGAGGGGTGTAGTCTGTCGGACTGACCTCCAGTTCTAAAACAGTGAGGTTGGTGGTGCTCATCGAGAGTGATGCCATGAAGGCGCAATCGGGAACTAGGTCAGCCTTCGACGACTGAAGGGCTGCGACACGCGATATGGGATTGTTCGAGACAAGACGCATGACGCATCTAGTGGGAGCGGAAACATCACGTAGAGCAGGAAGTTTCCTTCCATCCAGAGGGCAAGGTCCTCGAATGACTCCACAAGCACCGACACTCAGAAAAGCAATACCAGGGTGATATCCAAGGAATTCGGTGACGACGATGTGTGGAGCATTGATGCTGAGTAAGTCAAGTTGGCGGAATCGGACGCCACGGAGGAGCTGCCCCCAGCAGAAGGGCTTGAGGGAGGGAAGGACCAATTGCAGATCCACAAGGTTGCGGAGGCATAGGAGGCAGTCTCGCAGCGCGGTCACTTGCTCAAGACGTACAGGGAGAATAACGTGAAATGACTTCACAGCTCTACCAATGCTGCGGTTGCATCGCACATTTTCCAGGAAGACTTGTATTTTTCTTTCGGTGCGCAGGATAACTGTGGACTACAATGGCTATGAGTAACGGTACGGATGTGCGAATGAACAAAGACCTGGGGAAGCTGGTGGCGCGATCTCTGGAGTCATGTTAGATGAACGCCAGGCAAAAATGCAGATCGATAAGCCCTCACCTCAATCGCCATCACCCGAGTTTGGGATCGCGTCCTGGGCATCTTCACAGTAGTGTGGATGTAGGGTGAAATACAGGAGAATTTGGGAGACAGCGCTTCAAGAGGCTTCGTCCTTTGTCGCCTTTATCGCCGTCGGTCGCCACGTGCCCTTTTCGGCGTAAGTCCGGATTCACGAAATGCAGGAAATGACTTGTAAGTCAGAAACATCGCGCCGTCTTCAGACGAATTAAGGAATATGAAGTGCACGCCTCTGAAGGTACTCATAGACAGGCAGCATGCTCGCAAAGTGACTTATCAGATTTGGGTCGGATTCTACGAAAAGCGGCTACGCGGGAGCAATATGCCGGGAGTAAATTATAGATCGCCCGTAGCAATCAATGCTCGTTACGCACCAAACTGCCGGCAAGACAAATGAAAATTGTTAGCGTTGAAACTGCAAGATGGGCCTAGTATTAATCGTGAGGGGTAGGGTACACAGGCAAAATCGATATCTTTGCGTTCGAGCGAAGACTGCCGTCGCCAGCAGTGGATCGGCATATGTAAATGGCGTCGACGACGCGGTCCAGACCTAATCGAACTCGTCGTCGGGCATTGGGCGTGAGATGTGAAGCGCGAGCTTACTGGACAGTTATGACGTGAATCTGAACACGAAGCAACGCCTTCATGATCGAAAGCGCTACAGAATTTGCGTCCATCTCTTGGGGTGACCAGACGTACCTTCACCGAACCATGCCCGCTACACGCTCGCACTCTACTCCGCGCCGCCTGTGTTCCTCACCCGAGTGCTCCTCCAGCTTTCCCGGGGGGTCCAAGGTGGATAGTAACCAGATACATAGCGAAGTATCGGACATCGTGGCCTTCTTCCACTGCCAGGATGGGGTTGTGTCCGTTACTAAGCGTACATGGTCAGCCTTGTCAGCGATCTCATAGACTCCTCTGCGGTAGCGAACCACTTACTTGGACCGCCAAAGAACCGTGCTACCGACAACTCCCACCTCTTGGAGCCAGACATCTGGGAAGATATGTTTCACGACAAGATGCACTATGCCTGGGTAAGCTACGTATGAAGAAATACGTTGAAGTCCCATGTTGAACATACCCCCGTAAATTCCTACGGAACCTCAAAAAATGCAGCCTTTTGATGCATGCGTATCATAGCTGGTGACCGCTTCAATTTTCACGTATCGACGATACTGGAAAACGTGCTTCATCGTTAGTGCCGCCCATAGAGGTTTATGGGTGCATTGGAGATACGTTGAACGACGGCTAGAACAATTGTGAAACATGGTCAGCCATCAAGGATGCCAGCAGCGCAGAGATGTCAGCTTCGAGAGGACAGTGTTTGAAACCTACCGAAATTTTGATCAAAGCCAGTTTCAGACTCCATCGTGGGGGGAAGATGTGAGGGTGCCTCCAATGTCGTCGGCGCAGGACAGGAGAAGGGGTGTATCGCATCAGTCGACGGAGATCGACGGAAATCGACGGAAATCGACGGAAATCGACGAGGTCATCGATTGGAAGGTATTGGCTGACTAATACGAAACCAAAATGAGTGTCCATCACGTAAGCTTATAATCTCCTGCATGAGTGTACTTAAGCACTCAGCTATTTCTACGTGCCGTCGACAACCTCAAACGCCCGTCGCTGTCCTCAGCGAAAGATGGAGGGTCTGGAAAGGTGCGCTTCCCCCAATGAGAACTTTTCAGTATCAACACTGACGTGGCCGTGTTTCGTTATACGTGGATCAGGCGAAAGATGCAACTCGTAGCCCGACCGCGTCCAACGTGCTTCAAGCACGGACTTTTTTCTTCTCCTATAGACGCAAGTTGAGCGGAGCGCTACCCCCTTTCCAACTCGTTTTGTGTGTGATAGTGATGGATCCTGAACATTACGATCGGTTTACGGACATGTGGAATTAGGGTACATGTCCGTGCGGTGGACGTTCAGAGGTAGACTCTCCGCAACTCGTCGTCAAGTCGTTTGCACGTACGCTCAGGCATGTTCCGATAATCTCGATTATCTTTCATGACTGATAACGCTGTCAGGTATAACTCTGGCGATCTCGTGTCAAGTCCGAGGGATGACACGCCTGGCCACCAGATTCTAACCCGCAGATTCCGAATCTGCATGGTGGTTAGCCTGATTTCGTACTCTCGCTGTTCATTCTGACGTTTTCTGTCGATTCCCTTTCACACAGACAGGAAACTCCGCCGTCTCACGTGGGGCTTTGCTGTTCCTTTGTTCCTTTGTCCTCGAGTACGCTCTTAAGCCGTGCAAGGTCACCTCCCTACTTTCTTCTTTATAATTTGGTTGTACCACTCGTTAACGCACAATGCCATCAGACGAGCTATCGCGCCTCCCCGTCGACGCGGATGACGAAGGAGAAGTGTTTCTCTTGCCTAGGACATCAAGTCGGCCGCGGTCCGTTGTCCACTCTAGTAGTGCACGTCATGCTGACGCGGTAATGCGTCTCTTGGAGGTGGATGATGGTCGAAGCATTGCAGACGATGGCAAAGGCGTCGTGGTCAATGGTTTGCGACGGACGGTAGTGTTGTGGGACCACCAAAAGGCCGGTGTTGAATGGATGCGTCGACGGGAGCGTGAAGGCAAGAGAGGCGGCATCGTTGCAGATGAAATGGGGTAGAGTCGCTGTCTCTCGGATTGTGCTCCCGCTGACTTTCTCATGCATAGCCTTGGAAAGACTATCTTGGGTATAGCTAGAATAGTCGATGGACGCTCCACGTCAGTTGATCGAGCGCACGGATGGGCACAGGCGACTCTGTGAGCGAGTCTTTTCACGTTGTGAAAATTAACTCTGATTATGTTGGAGGATTATATGCCCTGTGTCGTTGATCGGCCAATGGGAGAGTGAAGTCAAAAAATTTGCTGTTGGCGTTAATGTTGTAAAGTATCATGGTCCGTCGCGCAGTAGTGGTAAGAGTTTTGGATTGTCGTAGCTCCGGTATCAGCTGATTCGCTTTTGACATTGTAGATCCTCTGACTTTACGGGACGCTCATGTGGTCATCACATCATACGCCACCGCGGCGTCTGAGTATGCTGCCGTCTGCACAGATTCTGGAAGTCGCAAGTCTGCACTGTTTCTTGTGAAGTGGTGGAGAATCATACTAGGTATTTCAACCTGATGTCGAGAACGGATGGGGTGTTAAGTTCTGTACCCCACAGACGAAGCCCATCTCATTAGGAATTGGGCAGCAAAGAGTACGGAGGCGTGCTTTAATTTGGTTGCAAAGTATCGATGGTGTTTCACGGGCACTCCTATGTAAGTGTTTGGCGCGTGGATCCCCCAAGAACAAGTTTATCCCTGTCTGTAGACAGAATCGGGTCGAAGACTTGTACTCTATGTTCAAATTTCTAAACGTTAAACCCCTCGGCGACTTGCAGGAATTCAGAAACTATATCGTAAAGCCCATCAAAGGTGGACAGGTGGTCTTGGCAGTTGAGCGGTTGCAGGTGAGAAGATGACTGATCGATGAGTGGGTTTTGTTGATTTATTGCTTGTGCTCGTGCTTCCTGCAGGTCGTTCTGAGTGTCGTTATGCTTCGTCGCCGGAAGGATGTGGTTCAAAATGATGCACTGCAACTACCTGACCGTCACGTCCACGTGGTTCAATGCCAGTTTGATGAAGGTGAACGAGGATTGTACCGTACCCTTGAGGGGCGCCTCAGGTCTAAGGTCGAGGATTGGGTAAAGCAGGGCTTAGTGAAGACTCGTTTTGCTTGTGTTCTGGAAATGCTTCTTCGCCTCCGTCAAGGTGAGTGCCCCAGTTCCTTGCTATGTCTCTAAGAACTGATTTTCCTTGCTTGACAGCTTGCGATCACCCGATGCTCGTGCACTGCAGTGGTATTGTCGACGAAGAACTATCCGCATCCTCGTCCTCCGATTCGTTGGGTGGACTAAGTCAGTACATTGAAGATTTGAAGGCTGAACTCGATGATCTCTTGACCAGACTTCACCTGGAACCCGACGACGAGAATGACAAGACGTGAGGACGGATTTTCCATCGTACAATGATGAGCCTGACCAAACTCCACAGCGAGGTTTTCCAACGCACAAAACCAGCGAAATCTTCCCGCCGTAAATCTGGGACATGCAATGCTCCTTCCCCATCAGCGAAGATGAGACAGCTGGTTGAGATCCTCCTCAAGATTGACGCTGATTCGGCAGGCCGGGGGAAAACGATCATATTCTCGCACTTCACATCGATGCTAGATTTGGTGCAACAGTTCCTCAGTGCAGAAGGATTTGTCCTTGCTCGTTGTGAGTACGAGAGCTTCCACCTTTCTTCGATGCCGCTGACCTGTTCTTTAGATGATGGATCCATGAGTCCATCCGAGCGTGAGCAGAATTTGCGGTACATCGGGGACGACGTGGACGTGAAATGTATCCTCGTATCCATCAAGGCGGGCGGTATTGGTTAGTCATAATGAGGAACTGCGCTACAGGCCTGCCTAACTAAAGTTGCTCCAGGGTTAAACTTCACTGCATGCAACAACGTTGTCCTGCTAGAGCCGTGGTGGAATCCAGCAGTTGAAGTATGTAGTCACTACGTTTTTACTTCGGATGGTTTGAACACTAAATTGCGTGGATAGGAACAGGCTTTTGACCGCGTGCATCGGATTGGTCAACTCCTGCCAGTGAACATTTACAAGCTAGTGGTACGGGACAGCGTCGAGGAGCGTATGTTGGAGGTTAGCCGATCCCTTTAACATCGTGTCTGCAGTTATTATTATATCTGATGCACGTAAAAGCTTCAGAATAAAAAGCGGGCAATAGCGGACACCACTCTCGGTGGCAACACAATGTCAGACATGACCCTAGACATCGAAGACGTGAGATGTCTCTTTCAAGTAGCGGTGTAAAGAAGACAAAGATCGCTTTGCATGGTGTGGGCCAGGTGTCGCTACCTTGATGTTGTATGATAAAGCACAACGTGCAGTACTAAGCCAGAGAATAAGAAACACGTGATGGTCTATTGGACAAAAGAAACGGATGAGACGAGCCGGCACAAGTAGATGCAGTACGGCAGCGATGGAGATAAGCCACCCGTACTGCATACTGCCATGAGTGAAACCATAGGACGCCGCTATTTGACACCCTGGCAAGAGGGGTAACAGTACCAGTGATCACGAGTCCCGTGTCCATTCTCGACTCGGAGGAACGATAGAAGAATTACCTTGGTTGCGATTAGGTTCCTACCGCACCCTTAATTATCTACCGTGGCAACAGACATACAACAGTAAGTGCCTATTTTTCTTGCACCGAAACCTGCTGACGATGACTACAATAAGATTATAATAAAACACCCGCCTGTGCACAGGTCCATCAAATACTACGCTGCCGGGCTCACGTCTGAGATTGATGCTCATACTAAGCGTCTCGCAACGGTAGACGAGGGAAAATTCCAGAGGATGACCGCGCCCGGCCAGTCCGAATAATGCTCATTTAATCGGAAGTTGACAACTAGGTGTGCTCATGGCTGTCAACGTTTTCGTACCAGACGCATGTCGATATGAAAGCAGGAGCTCGCCCTTCCCTGCTGGACCGTGTTCGGGTCTCGGTGTAGTAACGAATTCAAGCCCTCGCGATGATAAGGTGTCGGCGCCACTGGCAGCCCTTCCCAAGTTTGATCGATGATCTATTATAGATATGATCTACCGGCGAATCTCCTGGCATCACGCGTCATTTGCTTTGTTATGTGGGCGTACTTCAATGAGAAAGCAGCGCACAAAGCAGAACGCGGGATTCCGTTGGCAAGGTACGCACCGCTGCCGTGACATCGAGTGGATACGGCTCACGGAAGGAGGTCTCATGTGAACCAAGGACACAACACTGTCTTTGTGTGTTATCTGTGACGAGGTTGGCACACGCAAAGGCCTGCTTCCTACGCTACGATACAAATACCCTGGTGCTTGCAACGGAGTGCATATACACACGTCAGCTCCACGATGCCTTGTTCTGACCGTTGCTCACTCACTAAAAACTCCCGCTCCAAGTGGGTGCCATATGACATCCGTTTGAGATCTCGGCATGTCCCAGCAGGCCAACCACCTGCCCCCCAGACTTCTCACCTGCATGATCCAATGATCGTCGCTGGTGTCCCTTCGTCAACCGGCGTCGGCCATGACGATAATGACGTATGTCCTCATCCACTGCCTCATGACTGACATGGTGATACTTGCTCCCAAAGGAGGTCCGCATTGTGCGTCAGCTTGTTGATAGAATCCCAATTCCAGACCATCCTGGATGCCAGGTATGGGTTTCAGTTACTCGCTATCAATTGTGTTGGACCTTTTTTGCTTTCTTTGTTCCAGGCACTTCGCGATCTCGTAACTGGTACAATATGTACATCGTTGGCGTCTTACCGGACGCAGATCGTGATCGTCAACATGCTTCTATCAGGTAAGTTACCAGAGGTCGTGGTCGATCTTTTGCTTAAAAAGCTTCCCAGCAGGTACCCCAAGTAGCAACGGTGGCGGGATGGACAGTGCTAGTGAACCCTGTTAGTCGCAACGTACCTCAGTGCAGATGTCTATGTCTGCGTGATAAGTACAGAACGTAGCGCTGCAACAGTTTTTATGTCACTAAACAGAACATCTACGGCTTTACGTTCGTACTGTTTGTAACATGAACACATGCACGCTCTTTTGGAGTACCGTATGTATACACTATAATCGACGGTCAGTGAATTCAACCGTGAATGGTGCAACGCGAGTGATCTACAATTCGCCCAAGTATGACCTGATGACCAGGCTTAAATACATGTTCCTGGCTATCGGCGCTCGCATCTTCCGTCCATCGGATCAATCTAGGAACAGAGTCCTGGCCGGCAAAGGAATACCACCAAGCCTTGCTTGTGATCAGTATGTGGATATGAAATAACTGCGCCGCAAGTCGACACCTAACAACAAGTAAATGGTCATGCAACGTGCAGGCTACAGCGTGACATCGGTACCAGACCGGGTCCCGCCACGGCGAATCGATGACAAGCGATGAAGGGTGATAAGACCATATTTAGAATAGCAGTCAGGACGAGAATGTGAAATGTGAAGAGCAAATGCATGGACGCACGATGACGATGACGATACCTTTGTGTTCGTGAAAGAATTATCATCATCAATGCTGAGTTGGAGCAATGTGTAAACGATGTAATCAGACTCGTGGTCAGACGTTGGATGTGAAACGTGAAGAGTGGGATGCACCTGGACTATTTTGACGTCTAAAATCGATGGTGGTGCCCCCAATGCAAAGGGACATCGCCCCCCCCCTCCCCCCCGATGGACGAGTCCGTCGTTGAGCAACCAATACTTCTCTGGGGCCACTGAGTACGTACAGGCAAAGCTCACATGGACCACGAGCACCCGCCGAGTGGCTAAAATTCCTTCGTAGCTCAAAATATTTTAACGACTGATTTTTGTGGACGTGGCCAACCCTTTCCGATCAGTACTTGATAAGTTAGGCAGCAAGGGTCTCCTTACTCAGAATGAAACGGACTGTAAATGCCTTCCATGACCTATGAGATATGTCAAGATCAGAACGAAAATGGACGCACACCGTCTGTGAAGATGCGAACTGGTCCGTCTGTTGGTGGTGAATTGATACGGTAGAGTCGATGGAGGTTCCCTTCAATGGCTCTCCTTGCGAACGACTGGATATCATGGGGGGTGAGCGACGCGGAGTTGAAGGCAGTGTCAACTGGGGGCAGGTTCTTGTATCCACACCTGGGGTACTTCTGACTCAATCTGGAATGTCGTGGTCAGCACGACGAATGGCGCAGACTTGAGAATTCGGAATGTTGTCTGGCCTTTGCAATGACAGTGCATTCGACATCACCATCGTACATCTGGGAGTTGGCGCTGTCGTCGGAAAGTATGTTGGATGCGAGCTAGTGTCGACCGACTCTTGCGACAAACCCGCTGCCGTGCAGCTGAGAGCGATTCGAGCATGCTGAGACTGGCAATATGAACATGACAGACCCGCTGTTGTCGTTGAGCGGGCCGCTGTCCTCTTCATGTCTGTAGCAGGTAGATCAAGCGGGCCGGTCGAGCGAGGTCAAACCAAAGAAAGGTTCACTGCCACGTCGGAAGTGGATGAGACTGTTGGATGCGAAGTATTGTAACTTGTCAGCCAAAACCTGCGAAACGTGAGCAGCAGTGCAGTCAGTACGAATGCAGACCTACTTGAGTGTCATCTTCAGGCTTTGAAGCGCTGAACAATATGTTGTTAGGTCGGTATGCGTTCTTACAATGGAAGCCACGTACAGGCGAGATCGAGCGACGCCAAACTGTGCACTGAACTCCATTGGAAGCATACCATTTTCCGATCGGCACACTCGAATCGTGGACGCGCAAGAATTACCCGCCTCTGCGGAGTTTCATGGCTGGATATTGTGCGAACGCAAGTTTGAGGTCGAAATTAACGAAGTATGCGGACTTCCTCAGTAAGTGGGACATCCGCTTTGATACTCTGATGGACTCAAAGGGCAACGAGAGAACCTATGCACATCGTTGCGATCGAAAGAACAAGGAGTGAACAGTGTATGCACCTTCGACATCGTGTTTCCCGCACCGGAAAGAGTGTTCCGGGAGCGAATGGAAGACCCGCCCTTGATAACATTTGGAGCGAATTCATGCACTTAGAGCACCTTCATCCTGACGGGGACGAGACATCGAGACAAAACTCACTAGATCGTTTGGACGTCTTTCTTTCTGTCGTAAATCTGCAGATATCATCGTCGACCCGGACAACTACGAAATGTGACACACGGCTGGTGGATTGTGTCATCACTTTTATTAGTAATCGCACTACATCACTTTGCCACAGATGAGGCATTTGAACTTCATATCTGCACGTCTATAGGGTCGTCGTCGTCGCTGCTGACACTTCCCGAGTAGTTGAAAACGCGCTAAAACGGCCATACTTCTGATATGAAATTCGAATGTACGCCTTTAATACGACGAATATTTACGTGAGTAATCAAATATATCATTTCCGCACACCTCATGTACTAAAACGTGGCTGACGGGACGTTTTTCGGAGCGCACCGCACCCCCCATATGACCAACGGTTTCATCTACTGCGTGCAACTAACGTGTGGTCTCCGAGTCCTCCACACATGCAAGATTATGACGTTCAGTCCCAACTGGTTGTCGCAAAACCTTCGCCCTTCGATTGTCGTGTACTTATTCTTATCAAAGGAGCCCGGTAGGAACTGGCGTGATGGCTCGAGGAGGTCCCGGAACGTCACCCGATGGCTCTGCATAGGTTTCTTTGTTCACCCCTTTTCTTTGTGTCGTCCCTAATGTATAAGGTCCTTCGTCCTCAAGGCCATGTCACTAGGAATTCGAGCTGACGCACCCCATGTCCCAAGTCGACCTACGACATA
>JANFAB010000231.1:0-60480 GCA_024613165.1 Pisolithus albus | reverse complement strand
TGTAGGGAGTGTACTCTCCCTAGGGCTGAACCCGCCGCTTTTCGGCATTCCTTCGCTGCCACAATGCTCCAACAGTCCTCAGGGCCTCAGACCGCCATAATGCGGCAATTCCTGACTGCTACGACTTCCATAATCATCCCCCCGTCGTCTATGGGATTCCGCTGCCTTTCGGCCGCCGATACAGCCAGAATGACCGCCTCCGCCATCTAAAAATAGCTCCGCCCACCCTTGTGCCTTCCGACCGCCTCACATGCCCCTATCACCGCCACAAAAGTGCCGCTTCACTTCCAGGTTCCGTTCTGAGGGCCTAGCCATGTCTTTTTCCGACCGCCTCAGCCCCTGGACATGTGAAACCTGTCCGTTGGCTGCCGGAAACCCTTTCGAAGTGTCAGGTGTCAATCCTGTGACCCACCACCACTCCGACGCACATCCCCGCCATTCCGCTTCCAGACCCCTTGTTTCATCTCCCAAAGTTTCTGCAGCTTTCCTGCACTTCCTTGCACTGTCCAGGCATGTCGTCCATACCCTCTCCCTTTACTTTACATATTTTTCCGAACAGTTTTACTTCGCTTTCCCTTCCCTTAGTGCGACGCATGTGATTTACCATACGTCGGCCCTTTTCTGTCACTTTTTTTTCGACATTTGACAGCTCCGAAAACTGCCGATTTTCACATAGCTACCGCCGCCTCTATGTTACAAGTATCACCGCTTCACTTAGAAAAAAAAAAAAACACACCTTTTTGCGGTCACCATCTGTGTGTCTGAGCATCCCAGAGTCCCCAGAGTCGAGTCCCTTGAGTATTTTCGAGTTCTATGAGTCCTTGCTGAGTCCACAGAGTTCTTCAAGTCTACAGAGTCTTCTACGAGCCCCAGAGAGTCCGCTTCGAGTTCCAGAGTCTACTTCGAGTTCCCAGAGCCACCCCTTCGAGAAACCGCCGCCTTTCAAGTCCTTCCGCCGCTTCAAAAGTTCCGCAGTGTTTCAGAGTCATTCCCACCGATTTCCAGAGTCTAAACCGCCGCCCTTTGAGTCCTTCCGCCGCTTCCAGAGTTCTGCAGTGTTTGGAGTCATTCCTGCCGATTTACAGAGTCTAAGCTGCCGCCATTTGAGTCCCAGCTCTTACTAGCCTTTGTAGCCCTTCAGAGCCGCCATATTTGCCCGCCTGGTGGCGTAATCCGAGTTCTTCATCGCCAACTACCCTCAGACCTCAGGGGACCTTTTCCCTTGTCTCCCATAGCCTTTCCAACACTCCCTTCCGACTCACGACCCCTTGGGACGAGCCTAGGCTTTGCCTACAGCTTTCCCCCCCTTTCCCCTTGCGCTCTCACAAGAAGAGTTGCCCACAACGCGTTCTACGATGTCGGTATGACCGACGAAGAGGAGTGGTTAGTAGATGAGATAACGGCTCACCGGTGGACGAATAACAAGGTAGAGTTCCTTGTGAGATGGAACCTCGGAGACACGACATGGGAGCCGGTGTCTAATTGTAAGGAGCTTGAGGCCCTCGACAGGTACCTCGAGCTCCAGGGCGTACAAAGTATACGCCAGTTGCCCCGAAGGGCGAAATAGTACGCGTAGGCGTACGGTAACCACTAAGTGGTTAAACGTAGTCGGGAGACTACTACCAGAAAGCGCGCCAGAGGAGAGAGGCGCTACGAGACAAGGAAAGGGCAAGGAGGGAGGAAGAAGCCCTCGCGTTACAACCCGCCGGTGGACAGCCGGCCTTACAACAGCGGATAGAGGGTCAACCCGCCGCTCCTTTGCCAGAGATGGGTCAGAGACCCATCGTGCCTCTCCACGACCGCCTGATGGTCGAAAACCCTGGGGTTCCCCAAGCCCCTGCTCATCAAGAACGACCCCCTCCAAGGGGTCGAGCGTTTAATCCTAGAGGAGGAGGTCGAACCTCTGGAAAGAAGGGAAAAGGGGGGATCCCCGAACTACCACGAGAGGCTCCGAGCCTCGAAGCCCCAGTCGCTGACTGGGTCAATTTCATCCACACGTACCAGAATAGGTACAACGGTTCAGACGAGAGCTCCGAGCTCTCGCGAATGTTCCCTGGGGCGCTAGGTGTCAGTGAGCGCCCCGACGACGACGAGTGGGAAATCAGCCCTCCCACAGCACAATTAGTACGAGGATTCCTCCTCTACGAACGACTGGCTCCAGTCCCCAGAGGGAGCTATGACCGGATGGTCTGGTTCCGGGAGCTAGTCCGTCTCCTCGCAGCGAAGGGTCGCTACAGAGCCCTTCTGGATTGTGCCGAGGTGGCCCCTCGTGATGGTACTCGTGTCCCCTGGGAAGGGGAGTTCACTCGCTCAGCCGGTATGGCTGATATCGCCGCATACCTCGCGGCTAATGGCATCACTCCTCACGATGCCGACGATGCCCTCGTTTGGGCCAGGAGAGCGGGTAGAGAGTACATTACCCGCGCTGTCGATAACGGGGGGGAACGAGACCCCAACGTGCGAGCCACGCTCGATCTTCTGAGGGCGGCAATCAACGACCCTCCAGTATTGAAGGAGAACCGCTCGAAGGAGTGGGTCGAGCACCAGGCTAGGACCCTCGGGATCGCTACCGAGCGCATTGCGGCCTACGAGGCCCGCACAATCAGCGACGCAGAACTCCCTATCGTTAGGGACTTCTGCTCCGCTGTAGTTATCTATGACCTGCCCAACTACTTGGGGGTGGAAGGTCGAATTTCGCGGGAGAGGACTCCCGAACAAAATGATGAGCCCGAGGAGGGCGAGATGAGGGACGAGCCGGCTCCGATGTAGAAGGGACGCTACATTGGGTGCTGGATCGTCTTCTCGAGGGCGTAACCCCTCAGTTCGAGTTGTGGTACGAAGGGTTCAACACCTTTCGTACCTTGCTCTGCATTACTGAAATGAGGCATAACCCTCGGATTGGTAGTGCTGCGAGATTCAACATCTCGCGTGAATGTACATAGGGTCTTCCCTATCTTTTTCTTTTTTCCTTTTTCTTTTTCTTTTCTTCTCGTCTTACGAGCCTAAGTCGGCTCTACAGGGGGAGGGTGTTAGGGGCCGTGCCCTAATTTAGATGTCTGTAATCATCCGCAGGCATGTGATACTCCGGTATCACATGCCTGCATGTCTAGTATATAAAAAGTCATCGTAGTGACTTTAAGGACATCATTGTCTTAAAATTTACACTGCGAATACCATACGGTACAGTTCGCGGGTGTGAACTAAGGCAACACAACCTTACAATCACCAACCTGGACTCCTCTCTCAGCATCCCAGATCCTCACAGTCTTGTCAGAGGAGCCTGATACAATCCTCTTGCAATCAGAGGAGAATCCAACTGACCAGACCCAATCAGTATGCCCCTCAAGAGGACCACCAATCTGGACTCCTCTCTCAGCATCCCAGATCCTCACAGTTTCATCATCTGAGCCTGATACAATCCTCTTTCCATCAGAGGAGAATCCAACTGAGTTGACCCCTCCAGTATGCCCATCCAACACCTGCTGCACAGCTGGCCATGCCTTAAGACCCCCCACAGGAATTCCAACAAGGAAAGAGAATTTTGGCATAAGCATTCTTGAAAGCATTGTGTCTGAGGGTATAAATGGCAGAGCAGAAGTGTACAGATGTGGTGTGCTGAGTGAGACTACACTGCCAAAATTGTGCAGAAACTTGATCCCATCTTGTGCAAGTGTCATGGTATTCTCAAAATCATTCTGACCCTTGAACTTCATATTAGATGAAATCAAGGTATCTCTAAAGTTCACCCACCTGTAGCCATGTCATAAAAGAGGCCAGAGCACCTGTAGCATATTCAAGTCCATCACGAAGGCTCAGTACCTCCAACCAAAAGAGAAACTTTTCACATCCAATAATAGCCTCTACCAGAGTTGCGAGTGTTGAATCAAATCCGGTTCTCCACAAATGGTGGGCCCAATATTGGCACGAGTAAGATAAGTTGGGCGAGATATTTTCATCAACTCTCTGCTGCAAGTCAACAACCTCAGAATTCCTGAGGTAGGAACTCTCCAATCCGCAAATATTGAATTTCAGGTCATTGCAAAGAGTGTGCAATGAAGCAAAGGCAAGGAGCCTGTGCATGCTAGATGCCCCAACAAAGTACACCCCGCTCCGGTCGCGATCAGTGAGGAAGTCATAGAACGATGCGTGGAGAGGTCGGACAACGGAGCGCCTGTCGGAAATCCCACTCAACAGCGGTGCCATGAATTCAAGAATGATAATCATGTCAAATCGGTCTTCCTCCGGGGGGAAGTGACGTCGCATCTCGTCTAAGGTATCCAACTGCAAGGGCACAGACGTCGACATGATCTGTTGCATCACAGAATGAAATCGTGCAAGTGTGGTTTTGTCCTGTGGTACAATGTCCTCCAAAATGGTTTTGTACATCACGTCCAACAAGGCTCCACCACCTCCGGAGTGAGGGAGCATGACCTCGTTGTAGCGCTCCATGATCGTTCGACCTGGCTTAAAGGGCTTGATGAACCTGCAGGCTAGACGAGCCCACTCAAATAAACCATCCGATTTCTGAGATATGCTCTGGATTTCAGCGGGTCCGATCTCTGGATGAGGACGAAGCTCGGCAGTAACATAGAGTCGTACATCGTGCTCTGCCGACTGAGTAGAGATATCATCCAACGAGGTGGTTTTCACATGCACAGCGGTACTCAGAACACGTTTGATGTCGGCCAGCGGTCTGGACGTCAAAAGGATGCGGAAATTGGAGGGTAGCTGAGCAGCTTCAGCGGACGTGAGTAGAGATAGGATGTGCTCCCGTGATGTGTCCGGACCGCTTTCATCCAAGGCATCGATTACCACAACAACGTTCCCAACTGTAGCCCCATTAACCTTGGACAGAGGCCCCAAAATGAGTTGCTGCCACTGTTGCATCACGTCAGGTGTCGTCTTCAGCGTGTGATCCTTCGACAAGGCGTCCGCCAATGCTCGCCGAAAGGACTGATCACGCCCGGCCAGATCACGAGCAATCGTCGTGAGAAGCTTCTCCTCGCGGTGTTCGGCTTGCCGGTCACGAGCAAAACAAAAGCAAGATCCGAGTCCTCCCACGTCCTTGACCCATGATGAGATCGTATGGGCAATGGCCGATTTTCCCCTTCCGGCCTGCCCGTGAAGCCACAAGATGCTTGGGGCGTCGAGGTTAGGATCATTGATCCAGTTCATGATATCCCGCAAAATCTCTGTCCTCGTGCCGTCGAGACATTTCTTCGTCGTGTTCAGCCCCGCCCCACCTGCATAGGCCATGCCATCGAGGTTGAGGTCTTCCAATATACGATAAGTGTTGACCTGAGTGCCGCGAGCCGCACGGTCGCGAGATTGTTGCATCAAGTTTTCTAAGGTTTTCGTGTGGCCCTCGATGACAGTCCGTGTTTCGGAGAAGATGTTCTTTCCGGCCCTTATCCCTAGGGATGAATCGTTTCAAGATCTTAAGGCGAGAAGAGCATATGACTTACAGAAACTTTTTGTGGTGGAGTAGTTTATGATGAAATGTGCAGAGTCGCTTATCGCTCGTGCAGTCTTTGCAAGAACAACTTTGTCCAGACTACTGATCGTATCCTGCTCCACAAGACATTCGTAGACACTTCGCATGGTGTCGAGAAGGTCTGACACTGCCCTATCCAGACTCGCTTGGTTCAGGAACAGCTGCCGGAGACGAGTCAGATGGGCGACGGGAAGTGAAATCAGGAGATTACCTGAGAGGTGGAGGTTAAGATTCCCAGCGCAGCCTGAGCGTAAGGGTGGACCTGGTGCACGGATGCAACCACCTTCTGGGTGTAAAAAGTGGAGTGCTTACGTTGGCAAGAGTTGACACGACTTGGTTGAAAACTTTGAAAGGCTTGAGGTACGTATCGTTCAAGGTTTGAATCTCGAAAAATGAGGTATTGACGGTACCGATGGCATCCACAGCCCCTCCGGCGAAACCTGAGATGGGATCAATTCCGCAGAATTCTTTTACCGCAGCATCAATATCCTTTCCGGCTGACGCTGGCGTGGGTTCTGATTCCAACTTTGGCTTTGTTTCTGGCTCTAGTTCTGGTTTGGCGGTTGACCTTCCGACCTGTTCAACGCAATCATTTAATTATCGCGTGGTTGGATATCACAAATCACATACATCCTTGGTCGGACCTGCCTGGGATTGCTTTTGTTGCTCTTGCGGCCTGCCACTAGTGCTCGTTGTGGCAGGCTGTCCATCGAACTACTCAGCATCATCGCATTAATTGGATGGGGTAAACACATACATCCTGATCTGGAACTACTACCTGAGACTGGTGCCGCTGCTCCTGGGTCCCCCCATCGGCCTGTGTATCAACAATTTCTGTCGCAATAGCGGTCGAAGGACCTTGTTTCGATCTGTAGAAGAAGCGCCTCATTCTGGCGAGCCTGCCCGAAGAAGCCATGCCCGATTTTTCAGGGATAGTGGCAAAATCCCCTGCTCGGGCATCAGCCCGTCCTGGAGGCTGATTTTGCAAGTCGATAAATATATCCTGGGGAAGAGATGACTACGCACTGAGGCAGGACCGGGCGTCGAGTAGGATGTCTTCACAAATCCCAAGAGACGACGTTTCTTTGACTGCGTTCTAGCCATTGAGAAATGGATATTGAGTGTGATGTCAAGAGCTTGAGCTTTGGTTTGAGGTTGAGGGTGTAAACGAGGAAGTGGTGACGATGTTAGGCGCCATCAACACGCTGCAGCTGGTACAAGCAGCAGCAGCAATGTGCAGTGCCCCTGTAATGGTCTACTGTCCGTCTTGTACTTATCTTATCGTCGTCCACACACATCGCGAGGCAACACTAGTCAGATACCTCTTACAACCTCAAAAGACGACGTTGACGTGCACCATGGCCGGTACTACGGGCCGAGTCTCTGCGAGTCCCCGGATCATATGCACACTGCCCCGCGTGGGGGCAGCGTGCCTACATACGTGAGTGTGCCATCTGTCCAAGACTTCCCCCGACCGATATCATGCGAGACGGTGGTTTCGCAGACGTTTACAGTCCTCGCAACGTTCTCGACGACCCTTCTTTCCGAATCCTGGGCCCAAACGAGAAGCCATCGCGCGATGCAAATATCGCCGCATTCTACAATCCTGATCATGAAATACACTTAGTCGAAAAGCCACGACCAAAACCCGGTCCTGGACAAGTTTTGATTCATGTTCGTGCGACAGGAATTTGTGGGTATGTAGGCTCCTCTCGCTTTCTCATGGATCACGCTCATCGGGGTCCCATCTTCATCAAATCAGGAGTGACGTGCACTTCTGGAAGGAGGGTCGCATTGGAGATTCGATGATTGTTACAGATGAAGTGAGCCCTGTCCTCAGCTACCAGGGACAGAACTAAGAACGTATGTTAGTGTGGATCTGGTCACGAATCGGCTGGGGAAGTCCTCGAGGTAGGCGAGGGTGTGACTGCTTGGAAAGTGGGTCAGTACAATGAGATTCCACTGCTCCCTGATCACTGCGAAACGTCAAATTCTTTAGGTGACCGCGTGGCTATCGAGGCCGGGGTGCCATGCTCGAAACCATCTTGTAACTATTGTCGCGTTGGGAGGTATAATGCATGTGAGCGATTCGGTGTCTGCTGAAAGTGGACAACGTAACATATTCGCAGGTCCGGACGTCGTGTTCTTTTCCACTCCCCCGTTTCATGGTACGTGCCTCTGATGCCTGATGGTGTTCGTTTCCCGAGGCATCTCTTCTACAGGAACTCTTACCAGATGGCACCTACACCCTGCGGAGTGGCTCCATCGTCTCCCCGACTCGGTATCCTTTGAAGAAGGTGCCCTGTGCGAGCCCTTGGCGGTAGCCCTGGCTGGAATTGACCGTTGTGGTTTACGTCTCGGAGATCCCACTCTCATTTGGTGTGCCTTGTTGTCCTTGTGCATGCTCTTTTCTCAGTCCCTTGTAGTGGTGCGGGCCCCATTGGACTGGTTTCCCTCCTCTCTGCACGGGCGGCAGGAGCAGAGCCGATTATCATAACTGACATCGTCCAGAGTCGTCTCGACTTTGCGAAGAAGTTGGTGCCTGGCGTACGCACCGTGCTCATCGAACGAGGGTCGACCCCGAAAGAGTCTGCGGAAGAGATCAAGGTAGCCGCCGAGGGACCATTGAAGTTTGCTATAGAATGCACTGGCGTCGAAAGCAGTATCCACACTGCCGTCTACGTTAGTATAATCATGGAGCATCCCAACGATGCTGAACACCGTGCTTTGTAGTCCATGCAATTCGGTGGTAAAGTATTCATCATAGGGGTTGGAAAAGACCGCCAAATGGTAAGCCGACCGAGTAGTACCCCCGCCTAGGTTATCGAAATTTCCTTTCCAGTTCCCCTTCATGCAACTCTCCGCGAACGAGATCGATGTCAGCTTCCAGTACCGGTATGCCAATCAGGTAGGCCCGCATGGGCAAAGGACGCGTGCTCCTCACATACTGATCCCTTACTTCAGTATCCTAAAGCTATTCGTCTAGTAGCTGGAGGACTTATTAACCTCAAACCTCTGGTCACCCACCGTTTCAGGCTCGAAGAGGCCGTGGAAGCTTTCCATGTCGCAGCGGATCCTACACAGGGAGCCATCAAAGTTCAAATTCATGATTGAGTACATTCTGGAAATTGTGTGTACGGGTGGAAATGCTCTTCTTACTGCTGGCTCTGTTGTGACTAGACTCGCGATGTACTATGTAGCCCCCTAAGCGTGCAGCGTTTAACTTGTGCAGACGTGTCCCGGTGTCTGGATCACGTGACCGCAGTAATAGAAACCCGTCGCGACAAAACTTGGACCTTGTTTAACTTCAACGCTTTGGCCGCCATGGCGAGCCCAGGGAAAATACGCAACCGGAAGCCAATCGGCACTTCACGTTCAGACAGCTACGACCAGGATGATGAGGACCATGTTAACGCAGTATACCAACGACCTGTACGTCAATTTGATATGCGCTCTACGCAATTGTCGTGACACTCCCCCATTCGCAGACAGCTCGGAGCGCATTTGAGCAGGCGCTCGATACCCCCAAAGCAAGTGCTGCTGTCGTTGGTGTCCTTACTGCGCTCGCCTTTGCGCTACGATTCTACAAAATCAACCATCCTGACCAAGTGGTGTAAGGTCAACACCCTACCGAAGAAAATATGGGCTCACCAACAATGCTTCTAGTTTCGACGAAGTGCATTTCGGCAAATTTGCCTCGTACTACATTCTCCGCCAGTACTACTTCGACGTCCACCCACCGTTCGCAAAGTTACTTTTCGGATTGGCTGGATGGTTTGTTGGGTTCGACGGCCATTTTAGTTTCGACAATATCGGTGACAGCTACACGGAAAACCATGTCCCGTATGTTGGCATGCGGGCACTACCTGCCATCCTTGGCAGCCTTACGGTCCCCGTCGTCTACGCAATCATGAAGGAAACGGGTCATTCTACTATTGTTGCAGCGTTCTCAGCATGCATCGTTCTCTTTGGTGAGTTGTGATGGTCCTAAGGCCGTACGGGTTACCGATGGCTGTCAGACAACGCACACGTCGCTCAATCTCGCCTCATCCTCCTGGATGCCACGCTTATCTTCTTCATGGCTTTAACGATATACTCATACATCAGATTCCGCAAGCTACGGTACTGGTGCGTCTTCAATGGTCCTCCCGTGCCAAGCTGCTCACTGTCGGTAGGGAATTCTCCGTGGAGTGGTGGAGCTGGCTGATTGCTACCGGCTTTTTCATGGCTTGCGCCTGGGGTTCGAAAGTAAACGGCATCCTGACAGTACTCACGATCGGATTTGCCGTCTTGATAGACCTATGGGACATACTGGACATAAAGAAAGGCCACACATTGGTGCGTCTAAGGTCCTTACTTGATTGCCTCACTGATTGACCTGCCCTCGCCAGGAACATTTCTGGAAGCACTTCCTCGCCCGTGCTCTTGGTTTGATCGTAGTCCCTTTCATCATCTACCTCTCGTTCTTTTACGTTCACTTTGCCGTCCTCACTTATTCTGGCCCGGGTGACAGTTTCATGAGCCCCGCATTCCAGGAGACTCTTATAGGCAACGAGTTGTTGATGCACAGTCAAGGTATGCGCGCCAACGAATGATCCGTGATGGTCGCCTGACGTGGCGACTGCAGAGCTTCGTTACTATGACGTGATTACTTTGAAGCATCGCGACACTAAAGTCTTCCTGCATTCTCACCCTGATAGGTATCCCTTACAATACGAGGACGGGCGTATTAGCAGCCAAGGTAAGTGTCGCACTTCTGATGCGTACTCTGACCTGATACACTGCATACAGGTCAACAGGTTACCGGTTATGGTTACGAAGACGCCAACAACCACTGGCAGATCATTCCCACAAAGGCACTACCTGAAGCCGGTCGCGGTCGCGTCGTTCAGCATGAAGATGTCATCCAACTGCTACACGTGAACACGCAGACATTGTTGCTCACCCACGATGTGGCATCACCTCTAATGCCAACAAACCAGGAGTTCACCACATGGCCAAAGGATGATCATTCTCGCCACAACGATACTCTATTCTACCTCGATTTGATTGACGGCAATGCCGGTGATACCTGGAAGAGCAAGTCAGGACACTTTAGGCTTGTCCACGTTCCCACCAAAGTGTCGATGTGGACGCACGCCAAGCAACTCCCAGACTGGGCTTTTAAGCAGCAGGAAATTAACGGCAACAAAAACTCCGCGGAGAAATCCGCAACTTGGTACGTCGATGAAATCGTTTCCACTGATAGTGAGTCTTGCACGTCTCTATTGGAGAATTGTTCGCTAAGCACCGCAGGCAACCTCGATCTCGCCGAAATCAACACACCAAAGGAGCCGAAGAGACTCGGTTTCTTCCGAAAATTTGCAGAGTTGCAACTTCTCATGCTTCAGCATAATGCTGGCCTCACCGCCTCGCATCCCTACGCCAGTACTCCCATCAATTGGCCTTTCCTTATCAGTGGCATCAGTTTCTGGACTGAGAATGATACTCAAAAGCAAATCTATCTCATTGGCAATGCTATTGGATGGGCAACGTGTGTCATCCTCATCGCCATTTATGTTGGCATCATTTCTGCCGACGTCGTAGCTCGAAGGCGAGACATAGAGGCCATCCCTGAGCGTACGTCTTTTCTGACTTCTCCTTGCGGTCATGGGAAGTAACTTGCCTGCAGACATACGCAACCGTCTATGGAATTCAGCTGGTTTCTTCTTCCTGATCTGGGCAGTTCACTATTTACCATTCTTCCTCATGAGCCGCCAGCTCTTCATCCACCACTACCTACCTTCCCACCTTGCATCAGCACTACTGGCTGGTTCAGTACTAAGCTTTATTCTCTCTGACACCATCAACTTCCCTATATCCGTCGCCGGACGAAGGACTCACATGCGACCCTCTGAATACGCAGACCTGGGAGCCAAGGGTCCCATAGTTGTGGGGATATTCGCAGCTATCATGTTTGCGATGTTCGTCTTCATTGCCCCCCTCACTTACGGGACACCCGGGTAAGTTTGCTCGTTCCGCATTGATAAGTAATTACTCATTCCGCGTAGCCTCGACGGTGATGCAGTCAATTCGAAGCGTCTTCTATCCTCGTGGACGCTGCATTTCGCTGCCAAGAATACCTGATCGTGCCTTCATACAATAAGGGGACTTGTTTTATGTATCGTGCTGTGTAAATAATTGGATATCGTCTTGCTAGGACGTAGATATGAGAGAGCTTAGCGGGAGATGTCTGCCTGTGGCACTGAACGGAAGCTAGCACGCAGCCGGTATGTGTATGTATGACCATGCTCTGAGCGCCTTATCCGGGATGGACAGCTAATTGACGGGCCACCGACACACTGTAAAAAGCTTCCGTCAAGATGTTCAATGCGCCACGGGCAGCCCAACGGTACGGTGCGACGTCCGTTAACGGTCTGGGAGGTAGCTTTGTCGACGAAGACCCTCTTGCAATCTCGATTTATGACGACCCGTGGAGTTCAGTCCCCTCGCCCCCACCCCCGCCAATACACAACGTGAACTCGGCCTTCACTTCGGTCATAGGTAACGCGACGGGTTGTTCGTTCGTCATGCGGTACTCAGTAGACCATTCCCAGCGAACGCGACAATTCCAGAACTGTACCATAGGGCTTTCGCCGCGGTTGACGGAACCAACACCGGAGAGGTCACGGTCAATGCATTGACCAGAGTGCTCGCAATTTCCTCACTCCCGGCTGCTACCGTTGACAGAGTAATCGTTCCCAATCCGCATACGCTCCCCGGTATTGACACGGTTTACTCAGATTGTTAATCTGGTTAGTTCAAAACCGAGGGTATCTAGCCTTGAGTTCTACGTAGCCCTGGCACTGGTGGCTCTGGCGCAGATGGGTAAAGGTGAGGGTTCTTTCACTCGTGTAAGTGTGCTGTCTGTCAACACCTTTGTCATCCTTTGATTCGCAGACGTCAGCATCGAGCAAGTAGCTGCGTTAGCAGCAGAGAATGATCTACCGATTCCCGCATTGGATATCGATACCTTGCAACCACGTTCTTCTACATTTTCATCACCTTACATGCCTTACAGACAGAACACTATGACTACCATCCGCCCCCCTACCTTTGCGCCTGAAGACCCATGGAACGTATCCAGATATCCCAACCAAGGAACCTATGACTTTAGTCAACCGAGAACCCCGTCGACAAACGGCTTGACGTCCACGTTTGCCGGAAGTGGTTTGCCTAGGGGTTGGTGGAACAAGCAAGAAACAGCTGAAGTGAAGATCCTGGGCCAACAAGGGTTCATACTCAACCGATATACCGTCTACGAGATTAAGACTGACGTGCGAATCTGCGACCTTCTCCTCTTTACCAGTTGCTTATTCGCCGCTTTGCAGCGCGCAGCCCCCGTTCATCGTCGTTACTCCGAATTTGTGTTCTTGTGGGATTGCCTAGTACGAAGATATCCCTTCCGTCTTCTACCCGCACTTCCGCCCAAACGTGTCCAGCGTGAGTTCCCATACTGCCAGATTTTATTGTTGTTTTCTCACAAAGCTAACGTCTAGCTGATGCTGCGTTCTTGGAGCAGCGAAGGTGCGTTGGTGGGTTACAAAAAGTAATAGGCTATCCTCACACATGCTCTACCGCAGGAAAGGCCTTGCAAGATTTCTGAATGCCGTCATGTAAGCATGATTTTTCGACGGGTTTTGATTGGGTATAAGCTTTACCGCTCAGGAATCATCCAGTTATTAAAGAGGATGGACTACTTGCGATTTTCCTGTCTGAGCCGTCATTGGAGTCATGGCGAAAGCACACTTCAATTTCGTTAGAGGAGGAATCGGTCAGCAAGAGGGTCGAACCAATTGAAGAGATGTCAATACCTAGTGATTTGGAGGAGAAGCTGGCGTATGTGGTTCTCAAGACTGAACTCAGCTCTATCTTCTTAGCAGCGTGTTTCAGGATCGTTCGCGGGAAGCTCAGCCCTTTGATTGAACAATGGCAAAGAATATGCATACTGGCTGAGCGTATGATAAAGAGACACGAAGCAGCTGCGGTACGGGTCCCTTCAGGCCTTTGGCGTACCTATTTACCGGCTCATTTTGCCCCACCTCTCTTTTCGCCTGTCCCGCCATTGGATGTCGGTGTTTCTGCTGGACATCCGGATGGGCACGGACTCACTTCGTCAACGGCCTCTTTACTCTCCGACTCTGTATTCTCGATGCGGATGACTCGCTCGAATGTTAACCTCCTGGATGACCAGGCCGATATGACTCGTCTGGCCAACGTGTTACGAGCGATAGCGGAGGTGAACGAGAGATGTTGGAGAGGCGACGAGTGCGATCTATGTGACGGCGTGCGAAAAGGCATAAGACATGTTGCTACACACACCCAGCACCATTCGGACCTGCTGGAGGAGCGGGTAAGTGTAACGACTTCGCCTTCTGGAGTGTTACCATCTCAGTCACCGGTAGACGAATATGTTGTTGCACTCCACCCTGGAGTCCTTAAAGGTAGGGTAGGCTGTCTTATACTCCAAAATGTTTGACGTTGACTTGTGCAGAGCCAACGTGACCTATACGTCTCAATGCGTGATCTGTTTGCTAGGCATGAACGGCTCGCAGTCGACAACGTCGATCGACTGAAGAAACGGATAGACTCGAACTCGATGAAGTTGGAGAGCATCAAAGCCGCCCAGAAAGAAGGCTGGCAGGAGGATGCTGACCGAGTTGTCGTGCTTATCGAGAAGGACCAAGCAACGATTGCTTCACTGTTGAATCGACGGGTTTTTATTCGCGCATGGTGGGCATGACCTTTCTCCCGTAATGGGGGTCAAAAGTACTGACGTTCGAGTGAAGCATGTGGCATGAACTACGCGTCGTACTGCATAATCGGGAGAATGTTTTACTTTCTAAACTCACGCAGACCTTCGCCAGCGAAGAGCAGGCATTTGCAGACCGAGTGCTCGCTAATTGGGTGTCCTTGGGAAACGAAGTGGAGGGGATGCCGCTCGAGTAGGACTTTTAGTTGAGAGATGGACCTGGTGACAGTGTAAAGCCTTGTACACAGACTACCACACATTTTCTCAAGTATTATGTACGGCCCGCTCGGACCGTGTGGAGTGAACTCCTTCCGTCTACCAGTCCCGCTGTCCCCTCAGCGACGCCATGGATGGATTTGACGATTTGCTTGCTCGGTCTTCGCGCAACGTACTCGAAGAAAACCCGTTTGCCGATCCTTTTGCTCAACCACGTTCCAACTCGCCCGACCCTTGGGCAAGCTACGGTCAACCCCAGCAGGATCACCAGCCCTCTGAAACTGGTTACTTCAAGTCGCGTTTCGAGGACGAGCACAGCGCTACGCCCACCGACGATTCGCACCCCAACGGAGTTGAGCAGAGCGTACAAGCTGCTGTTGATCCCCTCGATGCAGCAGCACAGACAGCTGACGACAAAGACGAGCAAGCTACAGGCTTGACTCATACACACTCGGAGTTAGACGTACCGTCTCGTACGCCAGGTTTCGGGATATTCGTACCTACTGCAGGTAGCGATGCTGGAGCGCTCAGACATACCGAGCCTGAACGCCGTCCCCCATCCAGGAAACATAGTGAACCCGAAGTATGGACGGAGGACACCCCTGCTACAAAATCGCCGATGCTTTCTTCTAAGAGTGAGCCGTCTCTTTCCCAAGAGCCCTCCCCGGCATCCGAGCGTGCTCCAGAAACATCATTAGACCGCCCTCAGTCTCAGGGCCTACACCAGACGTTTCCTGGACCCGGACTTCTTGACGAGCCTCGTTGGCACTCTGCCTGGGAAGTCAACGGTCACGGGTCTACCTTAACAACATCGTCTTCTACCAATACAGTTACCGCTGGACATGACGATGACGATGACGACGACGACACGCCGATTGGCCAGACAGCAAAATTCAGAAGTAGGAGCGTCGAACGAGCTGGTTCAATGCAGGTTCGTTCTCTCACGTAGATCTTCCCAATGTATTGACCTCGATCAGCCATCTACCATGACTATGACTTCAGCTTCTGTGACACGCAGCGATGGCTCTATTCCACCGTTGTTTGCGATCTCTGTCGACGATCCACAGAAAGTAGGTGATCCTATTCGGCAGTTCATCATGTATACCGTACACACTCGGGTGCGTTCATCTCGCTTTGCCGATTCATAAGCTGAAGTCTCTGCAGACGTCCTCGCCATTATATTCAAAATCTTCATTTTCTGTTCTTCGCAGATACTCCGACTTCCTCTGGCTCTACGAAACACTCTCGATGAATAACCCCGGTGTCATTGTTCCCCCCGTACCAGAGAAGCACACCTTTGGTCGATTTGATACGCACTTTGTCCAGCAACGCAGACTGGCTTTGGAGAAGTGCATCCAAAAAATAGCCAACCATCCCGTTCTCGCGAAGGACCCGGATTTAAAATTCTTCCTGGAGAGTGATACCTTCGCCTTGGATGTTGGTTTGGTTTCTTGCACATTGTTCATTTCAAGGTCAATTGAAGGACGGGTATGTAGGTCAAACACAAAAAGATGGAGTCTGCCCACGAAAGAGGCGGGCTTATGGCATCCATAGGTCAAACTTTGACTGGAACCCGTTTCCACGAGACTGACGAGGTGCGTGAGTGTTATGGGATTGTGTAAAGCCTTGTTTGAATGGTGGTGACCCTCAGTGGTTTGATAAACAACGGGCGTATCTGGATGGCCTTGAGTCTCAGTTGCGGGGCCTCGTGAAGTCGATTGACATTGTAGCCAAGCAGCGGGCGGGTTTGTGTTCTCTCATATGAAGCCTATCACGGCCTTGACGCAACTAAACAGAGCTATCTACTGCTACGAAAGACTTCGCCGCTACAGTGTCTGAGCTATCGTCATCCGAGCTAGGACCGCAGCTGAAGCGGTCTCTTGCTGCCTTGGCCGACGTAAAACACGTAGTGGCAGAAGCTCAAAACGCACAGTCACAGCAGGATGTGATTACTTTAATGAGCACGGGTATGTTTTCGTTTAGCGGAGACAGGAAGAGACTTAAGACGTTGTATCAGCTGATGAATACTCGAGGCTCATCGGCTCTGTCCGAGTAAGTGTCCTACTTCGGCGACGCTGGTTAAACTTACGTCTGTGAGAGATGGCATTCAACTCCCGCATACGAACATACACGAACTGGCAAAACGCCGATGCCGAAGTTCGTCGTGCGAGGCAGATGCATGATAGAGCAAAAGCGCAGGGACGCCTACCTACAGATAGGGTAGGGCATACTGTCAGTTTGGTCGCTGAGGCGAGTCGATCATATCACCTTTTTCGATATACATCTTATAAGCGAAACAGGCTGAGAGGCGGGCTTTGGACGCAAAACACGAGTTCGATCAGTGCTCCCGTCTGATCAAATCGGAGGTTGCAAGGTTCGAACAAGAAAGAGTGGAAGACTTCAAGACTGCCCTACAAACATTCCTCGACGGCATGATCTCCCGTCAAAGACAGGTCCGTTCATCTACCTACGAGTAATCCGAAGAAACTCAACATAGACCCTAAGCTCATTTCTGCTTGGGAAAATTACCAGCAACTACTATTAAACAGGGTTCCCACTTCTAGTCAACAATGCCAAGAACATGGAAGTTCGGCGACGACCCCTGCGTAATCTATCTGAACTTGTGTCTGAGAGTAACAGTGTATACCATTCACCTGTGTTGATTCACTTACCACTGTCCCCTCGCCTATCAACTTGGAACTCGGATTGCTGTGGAACTGCATTTTCGTATTCCGCCTCAAACTTAGGGATATGGTAAAAACTCGTCTCCATATTGTTCTCTGTGCATCTGCGTTTCTTTTGAACTTGGCACTGCTGCGCGAGAAAAGAACTGAAAGAAATTATACTGGAATCATACCCCACGTACTAATAAGGGGACTTCCCCCAAGTAGCCATTTTCTGGCTGGTTTCTGTGCCAATGCAGAGTACAAACGAATTAGGAAGGTATTCGAAACGGCGGTGTACTGTACCACTTGTGATCGCCGGGGGAGTCCTTCAATATTGATAAAGCCAACCAACTCTTCGCAGTACCAAAAGTAACACGCAAGCTTCAACACTCGCGATACGCAAACGTCTCTCGGGTCTGCGCTCGTACATGTCTGCAATCGGAAGTGTTTTCTTGGGTGACGTCCAGTATAGGCATCGGATTCTGGCATCTTCACCACCACCCTCGTCTCCGCCTGCACATGCTGCTAGTAATTCGATGAGTGTGGCTCTTGCATCTTCCAAGTCTCTTGAAGAGGCTCTTGATCACGTCGATAGCGATCCCGATCCACTTGAATCTGTTGTCCCATGCGAGAAACCCTCTCATCATCCCACTTCAACCCCGAACCCGACACAATTACCGGCCTCCATCGATCCTGCTCTCTCACTGGAACTGCGAATCCGCTGGCTGGAGGCACTACTCGTCGGTGTTCGCCAGGACCCGCGTGAACGTAGGGGGAAAGACAAGCCCGCTGACCTCAAAGATGGCGAAAGTCTCATTCGTCTAGCGGAAAACGTGCAGCATCGGTTGAATGGCGTGATAGAATCTAACGACGGCTTGAAGAAGTTCATGAGTCAATGTTCGTCGTCTGTCGCGTTTCTCGGCATATGGTACTCATTCCCCCCCCCTTTTTTTTTTCTTTTTCTTTCATTAGATGACCGTCACGCCCATCTACTAACACCGACATTTACTTACTCCGGAACGTCATCCGGATCGAGTTTACCCTATGAAAACATGTCCGCCGAAGAGTTAGAAGCGCTTCTGGCAGAAATGGAGCCTGACATTCGTGCCGCCGACCGCGACATGCGCGAGATCGAGCTGCTGGTACAAAAGAATGTTTTGAGCGCCGGAAAGCTCTCAGGTAAATACGAAAAAAACAGTCTTCCTTTCGATTTTGAGACTTCGTGCGACCGAGTTACTCAAGGATCATTGTAGACCACGAGGTGCTGCAGCCTCGTCTACAAAGACTCCTTGCAGCGCAAGAGGAAGATTTGAAATTGGCGGCGGCTCTGGAGAAGCGGATTGCAAACCTGATAGACCGTCACGCGACTCATGTGGGTGCCCTCATTTTTAAATGCCATCTGCCAAGGTTTCACGCGGAACAGGTGGATGCACTTTCGGAATTATTTGTCGCATGGGACGACGTTCTGAGCGGGGCGGAAAGCAAGGTCGCGCAGTTAGAACGAGACAAGATCGAAAAGCAGAGGCTCGGGTACGAGTGAAGCTCACCTTTTTTCCAGGATGCACCAGACTGGAAACCTCTTCCGACGACTTATGCAAGGATGGTGGTCGATCTCGTATTCCACACAGTTAGACCAAGCGTGAGGAGAAGCAAGATGTGCCTTTCCTTCATCATCTAAAGGGTGGGACTGTACAAGACACTCCTTCAGACGTTCTTCATACGTGTAGTGTATTGCGTGCAAGCTGACATAATTAATGGCACTACTGTACTCCAAGCCAACACTCGCTCAACTCCAACACGAGGGGAATCAAGGCCTACACTACAGACAAAGGGGTGAAGACATCCGGAGGGTATAATCAAACAGAAGGACAACATACCCGCAATGACGCGGCCGGATGACCATTACAGCGTCAAGGGGGAATACAATAATTAAGTAAAGAGGAGGAAAAGGGAGCGCAAGAAAACCGGTGCAAGAAACCCATCAGAATAGCATAATAAACGAGCGTGTAAGAGGCTGGGTTGCAAGAGCGAGAGTGCAAACTCAGTCACGCGCCACCCAATCTGCACTTCGGGTAGCCAGTTCGACGGAATTGTCTATCTTCCAGAACAGGCGTTCCGTTGCACTACGGTTGGTCCAGCTCTTCTGGTCACGTAAGATCATCGCCTATCCAAACCACGTCATTTTCGCCACATCGACATCGAGAGGACTATGGACAAACCTGTTGCGCACCAAAGTTTCTTTGATCGTGTGCGAACAACTCCACATTTTCTTCCAAAGCCTCTGAGAGAATTTGGAGGTCTTGAAGCATGGCTTGCATGGCGCGGACTGCCGATAGCGTCAGTAGTTCTTTTCTGTTTCGTAAGGTCGTGCCCCCGCTGCTTGGGAGGGGTAAAGATTTGGATATGTTTTGGAGAACTGTATGGAGGATGCGCTTGGTCTCGTTTATTATCTTCTGCGCCTGGGGATAGTTCTTCCTCGACACCAAGACGAGAGCGCGAGTGATCATATCTGACGCAAGAAGCTCCATTCGGCGACGCACGATGACGGGATCGGACGCCTTGGGTTGCTTAGACGAATTCGAGAAGTTGGAAGGTAGAAGCGTGATCGTTAACAGAACAGGATTGGCGAGTCGCGAAACGTGTTTTCCAGCGGAAGGATCGTAGAACGAGCCATCGACCTCAAGAACAGGCACTTCGTCAATCATGCGGTCCATCATGCCGTCAACAAGGTCAGCAGAATCGTCGATCGTTAATGAGTCGAGACCCATGCTCTGCACGAACTGATCCGTGGCGTTCAGAGCGCGATTGCTGTTGTGGATGGTCGCCTGATGACGGGTATCGCGGTTATCAAGTTCACATTCGATTAACATCTCCTTGCATTCGCCATACCGCAACTCGCCCACGTCGATGTCGACGTTCTGACCATCGGTAGACAAGATGGGTAACGGCCCACCAGATACCTTGCGGATGCGGAAACGTTGGCCGTCAACGATACGCATGTGTAGCTTCATGTTCAGCAACCCTATCGACATCATTCCACCTATACAACCAGCTAGACACCCTCGCAAGTCATACCAGTCCTTGACAAAGGTATATGTCCCACTGGTGTGGTTCGACATCAACCAAAGTGAGGCGGGGTCGTGTGAGCGACCGTAACCGAAAGAGTGGATTGGCATGTTAGCAGCTTCGGCACGAGCGAGGACGAGATCCATCTGAGCACGCCTCGTGCTATCTGCCGCATCGCTGACGAGAATCATGCCCGATATAGGGTTTCGAGATTTTCGCTGAAGAACGACGTCAAGGCCTGGTCAACGGAGTCAATTCTTTCACACCACGGAACGGAAGTTTGGATGACGCACCATGATTGACAGCCGTCACGACGTCGGTCTTCTCGTCCTTGGACGCCCTGATCAAAAATTCATCCTCCATGCTAGAGTCGTCGAGGCGGCCAATGTCGTCAATGAATCTTTGCAGCCTCCCCCGACTCTGGGTTTTGCCGACACATAGATATGGAGTTCTTCTTACGCGACCCCCCGTCCCGACTTCAAAAGTAACGAAGCTCAGTCGGTCCTTATTTCCCAGGGATGCCAAGATGAAGTCAAGGGACGTTTTGATGACGCGAATTTTCAGTTCGGCTGTGCTCCGTGGCGCGTTTGGAGGGGGCAGTGAAATAATCAGCATGAGGTCGAGTGGTGGATGTGGGAGAGGGGGGAGCGAATTGGATGGGCAGGATGAGACATGAGGCGTGACCAAGGGCACATCATAGTTGGTCATCACAGCCTCTTCACCGAGAGTCTGCAACTTAGTGGGTGCTGCCCGGGGTACTGAATGATGCGAGGTGGAAGATGACGTGGTGGAACGCGCGAAACCATGAAGACTGTCAACAGCGCTAGTTTTAGTCGAACCGGTGCTGCCACTGAGCATACGAGCGGCCTTCCCAGATCCGCCAAATTCTTCGATATCAAGACCTCGATCGAAAGAATTCTGGTGAGGACCCGGAAGCTGCTGGAATGACATGACGAGGGACTGAACCTGGTTCTTCCATGCTTCCAACGAAGAAAGGTCTTTGAAGACCAGGATGAAGGAGTCCAAACGTTCGTCTTCCATCTCTATCGACAGACTCATGTCGCCCGTTGTACTTACGTTCAAGCGCTTGATGTGTCGCACATATATGCGGCCTTTCAAACGAAGGACGCCCCTCGAGGGGCTACCAGAGCCGGTAGACGCTGCGGACGAATCATTATGGGACGGTGAAGGCAGGAATCGACCAAGAGGTCGTTTCTTTTCCTCGGCAACGCAGATGATCGCTTCCTTGAACAGGTAGACGAAGAACTCCCGCACGAGATTGTCGCGACGGACAAATAAGAGGTCATACATCAGCAAAGGCCCCAGTTCCGACAACGCGTGCCCCTTCCAATCTGCGATGCGGTTTCTCAGATCCTCTACGATGGCAGTAAAAGGGGATTCATCTTCGTGTGCCATGTTCGGAGCGTACCGGGACAAATCAGTGTCGGAACCGTTGTGGGGAGGGGCCCAGGGTTCTTGCGACGAATATTGGTGGGGACGATCGGGCGCTTTAGGCGTAGATTGTTGATCGGTATTGATGTGAGTGTGGGACGTGCCATTCTGGATCCCATATGACTCGGATACAAAAGGTCCTGGTATGTGGGTATTACCGCGCCTGGCAGGGAGCTCGATTATGACGATACAGGTGAGAGGTTGGGTTTGTTCGCCGGTACGAACGATAGTGGAGAATTCAGGGCGTACTTGGATGGAGGGCGCAACGATGTAATTGGTGTCGCTTGGATTGGATTTAACGGAGGTGGCATGGTCGACGGGATCGTCATCGGTAGGACTGTATGTCGGTTGGGGTTGACCACGACCAGATCGGGCGGCTGGAGAATCGCGACCAGGGTACACAGCCGGGGCCTGTGGGTCGCCCATACCCGTGAGCGCTGCCAACTCTGTTACGAAGGGATGATTAGACGACGTTTAGATGCTTAGATGAAGTGCGGGCTGACTGTTTGTCTTGCTATTATCACCATCTGAGATCTTCATGGGCCGTCTGCACACGCCGCAGACGCCCAAGTTCGATTTGCGGGGGACTGCAGAGCGCGACTGACCTGGAGGTGGGCCATAAACTGCGGTAAAGCAGGCCTATAAAAACGTGAGAAGAGATTTGAGATGAGAGAGCGAGAGAGAGATACACACTTCGTGCAGGGAGTGACCGCATTCTGGGACTACGTGAGGTTTTTCGCCTGGGAGTCTGAAGCTGAAGCTGAGAGGTTCGAGGCAGACGGGGCATTCTTGCTCGTCGTCTGCGGGGTCGTGAGAGGATACGACGGGGACGGATGCTGGAGGCATTGGAGCGAATGGATGGTGGACGGGGCCGTTAGAGCTGTCGGTTATCCGGGCGCTACTGCCAGAGAAGGATGGATGTTGGGATGAAGCTGCTGCAACGGGGGGCGAGCGAGTCGTGTGTCGGTTGAAAACGGACTGAAAAACTTTTAACGTCGAGGTTCTGAGTCGAGGAGACTTTGAAGGCGGACGAGCAGCGATGGTGTCCAAGTTCGATGACGGATCGTTGTTTCGAAATACCCACTCGGTGCTTGACGTCGCACTGGAAGGTGTCATTTAAACCGACGACGTCCGTGGCAGCGGAACTCGTCGTCTTCGCCGTCGTCCAAGCACACGAGCGGATGGATGGAGGGTGCGAGTAAGTAAATAAGTAAGTAAGAACGGTCAGTGCTGGCAAGTGCGCAGTGGATGATGGGTCCGTATTTAACCCGCTTAGATCTCCTCCGGCCGCTTTTTTCTGTCGAGTCCATGACGACGACGACGGCGACTGGCTCACACCCTCATCATGTCACCAGCAGATAAACCCCGTTCATCCGCGTACGAGACATTCCCAGCCCCAATTCTGTCGTCTCGTAACGGGTTCGACTTCCATGGTATGTTCAATCGTTTCACTCACAGCCCCCCGATCATCATGTCTATCAGTGTACTTTATGCCAACCAACCCAGTCCATGTCCAACATGTTCTCCAGCTCCATCAACGCATATCGAGCGAGTTCCCTGAAGTGCGTACCGTAGACCCTGACTCGAGGGAATTCTCACCGTCCGCTGTAGCTACCTATCTATCGCGTATGGGATAGGCCGATAGGTTTGTACTCCCTCACGAATCTGCAGCATCTGTACTGACTAGAACTGTTCAGGTCCTCATCCGACTGCTATGTTCGAGGTTCAGACTATGACCCCTCATCAAACCGGCGCTCTCTTTGGCTGGCTCGTCGTCAATCGAGGACCTCTCGAGTATGTCTTTTCCTCGGATAGGAAACGTTGCTGACACCCGCCCTTTAGTGTCTTGGTCCACCCCAACACAGGTGACGCTTATAGAGACCATGCGGAGCTCGCCAGTTGGATTGGAAACCCATGGCCACTGAATCTAGAGATTCTTAAGGGCCACCGCACGGAATAGGGGCGCACATTATAACCCCAACGCGTAATTCGGTGCTAATGGTTTGCTCATCTCGTCAATCCGAACTTAATTCATTACCCCAGAGGATAATCTACTCCCAATTTGCCGCAGGTAAGTGCTCGATGCGAGCTAGGCAATCCGTTTTCGGAAGTACATAAGTGCACGCACCGGGCTGACGGATGGATGGCTCGATCACGATCGGGAAGGTCCCTCGGCAATCCCCAGTGGAATCCACGAATGAGAGGGAACCCTTACCGGTGGTATGGGTATGACCTCGATCTGAGTCATTAAGATAGCGCGGCATTCCCGTCAAGGGGTACCCTACATCCATTTTCTGACCGCGGATGCATCCTGCACCAGCGGTTGCAGTCCTCCATGTATCGTGCGTATTTCCTTACATCCGCTTTGGGGTCGTTACACCAACAACTCTTTGACTGCAACCATTTCTATGCCGACTGTGCATGCCATGAACCAAAACGTGATCCGTCCACGATAAGCACTTGCCTCGACCCTGGCTGACTAACGTCTAGCCATCACCCGTCGTTCGGACTAACGGTGTCCGTGGATACATTGTTTCTTGCGCAAATATTGGCCAACGGTCTCCAATCCTCACACAAGGATTGTCAATCGCTCTTTGATTTTTGTTTCCGTGGATACTGAAGTTGTGCTCCGTCGAATATGTCGGCGACCATTGTCTATCGCTTGGTTCTCATAACCTTCTCGTGCATACACATTGAAATGTTCCAGGCCGCTGGACGATGTCGTCACGCGCTGTAATAGCCAACGCGAATGTTTCGGACTATGCAGCTCCGAAAACGTTGATACGTATGCCCAAGTTTTCTGGGTGGATATGTGTAGAGCGTACATATTACCTGCCTTTTCAAGCAGAACAGTGCAATGCGCGATTGTTCGGTGAATATGGCGAAGTGTATGATAAGATCACGTGACACTGGCTTGAGCCAGCCCCTATGCTGACATAATGAAATGCTTGCTCCGATCCGGAAACGAATTTAAATCACTCCTAGCAGGCCAAACAGTCTACGTCCAGTCAATGGCCATGCACGCATCCACGAGTTCTCTGATACTCGACTCTGCGCTTGACGCTATAGGGAACACCCCTCTTGTTCGACTAGACAGGCTCGCGCAGGAGGAAGGCGTCAAATGCAATCTGCGTGCGTGTGTTAACTTCGCGCTCGACTGACGACCGACAGAGACTGACTGTGTCCATCTTCATTCGTAGTTGGGAAAGTAGAATTTTTGTCCGCTGGCGGATCGGTCAAGGATAGAATAGCGAAAGCCATGGTTCTTGCCGCCGAAAGGGATGGAAAACTCATCCCAGGGAAGAGCGTTGTGATTGAACCCACTTCCGGAAATACAGGTACGTCAAGTGGTCCTTATGGATGGACACATCTTCCTGACCAGTCCTTGGCATACATACAGGTATCGGCCTTGCAATGACGTGCGCTATCAAGGTGACCTCCCCGTGGTGGGACACATGAATGGTTGCTGAATACTGCAGATATAAGGGATATCCAGTGATTATCACCATGCCTAACAAGATGTCTCAGGTACGCCTTCGTATGACTCCCGCTGTATTCGTTCTAAGACACGCCACCGTGGGCATTGCGCGCTCCGGAAGGAAAAGGAAGCGCTTCTCCGAGCACTAGGAGCCGAAGTCATCCGCACACCGGATGAAGAGCCATGGGATTCTCCGAGAAGCCACATAGGTAGAACTTCCCAGATATTCAAGCACGCCTCGTGGCTGAATTCCTCAACGACTGCAGGTGTGGCAAAGCGACTCCAACATGAGGTTCCTTACGGTGTCATCCTCGACCAGTATGGCAACGTATGTCGCCGTTTTATCGGTTTGCGGTAGGATACTGATACGCCCTGTCTAGGTTAATAATCCGCTTGCACACGAATACACCACAGGTCCCGAGATTATTGCCACAATAACGTCTACTGCCTCGACACCGACGAAACCTTCGTCCTTAAAGGTTGATGCATTCGTAGCGGGTGCAGGAACTGGAGGCACCATCACGGGCGTATCACGCGCATTGAAGAAGGACCACAACCCTCAGTGCATCGTTGTTGGAGTTGACCCGGTCAGAATCTGCGCTCACTCGATCGTATGTTCTGTCCCGTTCTGACACTGACCAACAGATCGGTAGCATCCTTGCTTTGCCTGAGCATCTTAATGATGAAAGTCCTAAGCCGTATGTCGTCGAGGGCATCGGTTACGACTTCGTGCCGCAGGTCCTTTCACGCGACCCTATCGATGTAGACTACTGGGTAAAGACCAGTGACGACGACGCATTCCGGGCGGTTCAAAGACTCATGATGACGGAAGGGCTTTTGGTAGGGGGAAGCAGCGGTAGTGCACTCAGTGGTGCCTTGGCATGGTTGAAAACTGAACGGGGCCAGAAGGTCGCGCAAGCGGAGGGTTCGAATGTAGTCGTACTCCTGCCTGATGGGTGCGTAACACCTCGCCAGCGTTTGTTTAGATGGGCTTGGCTGATACCTGCATAGCATCCGCAACTATATGAGCAAGGAATGGTTCTTAGATTTTGCTCTCCGTCCTGGCACTTCACGTATTCCGCAGACAGTTTCAGATGCGGTAAATCGGTGCAATTAGTGTTATCATCTAGAATACATAGGTGTTGTGTATGATGTCCGTCCGGATCGGGTATTGAGTATATACATATGAGATGTAGATGTACAGAGTTCGAACATTGAGACGTATGAGGGAAACAAGTCCGTGGTCAAGACAATCTAAGGATAATTGGCTGATAGTCGCGAGGCTGCTTCACAAGCTGCGCCACGATACGTGCCTCGGTTGGTATCCGATGAGAATAGCGACCACCGTCCGGGTCTTTCATTAGCAGCATTGCAAAGAAGGGCTTCATCACCGAATCACGGGGCTTTCTGACCTTCACGATTGTTTTGTCGGCGTGTTGTTCGTTCATGTTCGGGTCCCAAACTCTGGCCAACGCGAATGGCTGCCGCAATGCAGGCACGTCCTCCAGTGCGTCCTTCAGATTGACCGCAACGACAAACTCCGAAACGTTCTCAGCTTGGATGGAGTACTGCACCACTGCATCAGAACTCCCACCACGCTGCACACTTGGACTGCCGGACGTAACCCTGGAACTACTCTTCACGTTATGCAGGAAACACACAACGTCAAACACGCCGTCTCCCGTCGACAGTAGTGGAGGAATAGTCAGTTTGGCCTTGTTACTAGGACTAAGCCTGTGAATAAGCGAGCCCTCGTCGGCATCTGTACCAGCGGGATATATCTGGGTCGAAGCGGGCGAGCTACCGCTGCTCGTCACCGTGCCAGGCAAGGCTGCTTCCCGGAAACCAAGAGGGTTGGCTGGAAGGATGGTGCACCGCTCCGAACGCTTCCCAATCCAGTCGAGGAGGCCCGTATCTTGCGTGACTCTGATAAGCTCAACCAATAACCTTCCGAACGCCTTCTCCCCTTCTCCGTACTGCGGCTGTAGCGTAACATCGAAGATCCCAAAGAGACAGTAGGCTAGATCTTCGGTTCTTGTTGTCACCCTGGGCGACGCCCACCGAAGCTTTTCTCTTGGGTTGTCCGTTCCCGGCGTGAACTCTTGCAAGGCCATGGGCGAAATGCCAGTTGCACGCTGCAGCGCATCGAGCCACTCCGGGACAAGTTTATGGTTGTACTCTGGGCCCCTGACGCACGGCGTCCAAGTTTGGTCGTAGAACCGCATTACCCGTGGTGCCAACAACTCTTGGAGAGTCCAACCCCTCCTGAACCATTTACTCCTGATCAAATCTTCGCGTGAAAACCCGGAAATGTCAGAGAAGTAGACAATCGTGAGCGCTGATTCGCGGTACCACCGGAACATGGACGTGATAGCTTCCTCAAGCTCCGCACTACTCTCCTTGTTGATGCAGCAAGTGTCACACCACGCCCAACCTAGTCCCAGGCACTTCACGACCTCGCAAAAGTTTCTGAGCTTGAAAAAGCGCGGAGGCAGACCAGGTGCGAATACACCATTAGGGAGCTCGTGGAAAAGAGGCTCGCTGACGTCCCACTTGTGAGAAAGCATTGCATATCGGAAGTATGTTCGGATGACTTCTTCGATGAAGTCTTTTTTGATGAGGTTCTTGGTGCGTATGAGGGAAATGAGGTAGGTGTACTCTTGCGAGGCATTAAAATGATCGACAAGGGCTTTGCGTTCGTACAACCTCCCGTCCACAGTACTGATCAAATGAGTTGGAAGGCTTTCTATAGTCGTGTTTACTATATCAAAAATCAGCGAGCGAACCTCTTCCGGGTCTGCCAGGTCGGGTGAGGCCATGTTGGAATCAACATATTCTGTACCATGCGGCACGTCCTCAGATAGTCCGGTTCTGGTGAGGCTGGCAACAAGGTTCATTTCCCAGTCTTCCTTGTACTCCCCAAAGGATGACGACTGAACGAGGGGTGTAGGTCGAGCGGAATTGGGGCTCAACAAACTCGGTTCAGAGGAGGGTGAGCCGCGAGATGAGAGCCATGGAGAGTACCCAGGCTCTTTGCCACGCAGGGTATGTGAAGGAGAGCTTGAAGAGCTCTTCGAGCCAGACAACATTGCAGACGAGAGAGCTGGGGGTGTGTCAGCCTCACTCCCAAGCGAAGGCAGGCCTTCAACGTGCATTTGTGGAGACTGGGCTCCAGGGGTGGGAGGGTGAATCTGCACGTTGGGGTGGTCGAAATATTGAGAGCCTAACTGAGACAAGGTAGGAGCCTGTAAGTGTGAAGGCGAATTTGCAGAATGCACACTCTGTATCTCGCTATGGTCACCGGGGGCATCCGGTTGAAATAACAGGACGTGCTCGTCGTCATCTTTCACGGGTTGTAAGAGGGGGGACACCATGCGTGGAGACCGAGATCCAGGAGAGGTTCGGGTGCCGGGTGAACCATGATCTCGTAAGTAGTTGATTTCCCTGCGGTAGTTACTAATGTCATCTTGGGCCCTGGCAAGCAGGTACGCTACTTTAGGCGGGAGTTCAATACTAGCGACACGCAGGTCAGCAGTGAGCTGCTGCCGCGAGAGAGGGTGAATTACCTTGGCTCAAAACTGGACAATGATAGAAAGTCAGACGCTGAGGCACTTGGAACGCTGGTCCGATGGAAGGACGGGCGGCTGAATTCCCAACCCTCTGACGTTGCTGAGAAATTGCGAAAGCGGATGTTCTGCCATAGCCCAAGTCAGCAAGGAATGCAATGCGAGGATGAGGGGATATCCAGGACATTGGTCAAGTTACTGAATGCTTACCCTGATCGTTGTGCGGAAGTCATGTGCATCCAGCTTCTGGATGAAGTCCGCGAACTGCGCATGAATTTAGACGCTTTCGATAGTTAAGGGGCGAGCTTGTACGACCACATACCGGGAGGTCGTGAAAGTGGGGACCCAGAATATGGCGTTTGAAAGATTCGACATCTACGATAATAAAGCTGGACAGTGGGTGGTGTAAGAAATCGCTTTCAGGACAAGTGTGCATACTTGCCTGGTACCAGAGTCCGACCATATGATGCCATGATGGTAAGAACTTTGAGCAAGGACTCTTAATAACAATCACTTAGCGACGGATTCCACGTCGGAGGGCTCGTCGAGGACTCACTGATGGAGCGTTCCGATGAATGAATCAGGTCTACTGTTGACCGGGGCAAGCTCAAAGTCGGCAGCCCTCTCTCTGGTAACAAGAATGATATGAGGAATACGGACACGAAGGCGAGACGTTGGCTTACTGCATCACAGTATGACGGGACGTTTGATCAGCGCCATGCTGTTGGAACTGGCTTGTCGAGCTCTCTTGCCAAGAGCCTGGGTCAGCATGGGATATTTCATTGGTAAGGGGAGATATAGGGCGTTGGTGGGGAGAAGGTGTAGATTGACCAGACGGAGAAGACTGCGCGGGGGATGACTGGTCCGACTTTGGAGAACGGCGCAAGAGGGAGCGTATCATGACACCTGGAATGGGTGCACGAAATACTGGCCTGTGAATTATTTATAAGGCCATCAAGACAATTGCTGTACGGACCCTGACGTCGACAGAGGAATGGGATCCTAAGTTATTAGCGAGAGTGATACGCACCAGCCTTGTGCTTGAGTGGGGGATGGCAACGGTAAGTACTAGAATCCTGGCTTGCCGACGACGACGACCTTCTTGTCATCTTCCACTGCCGGCTTTCAAAATTTTCATCCTGAACTCTACTGTAACGAAAACCGGTTTTGTCGGGTGTGAACAGGGCGGTATACGTAGGTCGAGGGCAACCAGTGTGTCTTGATGGACGTGATGTACACCGTGCGTGCTGCTCTCTCTTCGGACACGCACTTCAACCAAGTCTCGCGCGTTGTTTTTACAGCTCGCAACCGACTGGGTTTTTACGTCTACATACTCTAATTGTTTTCGGGTCACAGAAGCGGAGATACGTCGTACTCGGAGGTAGAACCGGTTTGGAACTCACACACATGTCTGAGCTGGTTGCAGTTAAATACTTGGCAGTGGCGAAGTCGATCAGCGCCGATATGGCACAGTGGGGGCTGCAGGCTGTGGTAACTCCAACGCCGTACCAAGTCAACGGGACTGCTAGCTGGCGCAAGTCATTCGAACATATTATTACTGTAACGCGCAGCCCTGCTGACATGTGGGTTTTGGTGGAGATGTGGATCACTTGACAGATGCCGCTGACGGAGGGCGGACTCAACATTTCACCGAGACCTCACTAGTCAAGGGCAACTGCCAGCTTGGTTGAAAGCCAAGGCACGATTTGCAATGTGGTTGGACGCCGTCAACGACCTTCCACACAGCACCGAGTTTCAATCGTAGACCTAACTAGAATGATGCATCTCTGTTCGTCCTCTGCTAGTGACATAGACTCTAAGCAGAGGCCACTGCTCGTGGAGGTAACTGGAATTTGGCTGCGCACGAGTCAAACAACTCAGCTTTTGCAAATAGATCGACCACCATCGGATGCGACGGGTGTTCACTGCAAAGCCGACTGCAAATGGCAACGATCAGATTGACTTCTCTTGGTTTGCGCATAATAATCGAATTTCCTAACCTCCATAATTCGTCTGCCTCGCCACGCTTTCCCGAGCCGAGTCCTGCGGCAACGGTCATTGCAGCGAGTACTTCGCCCATTCCTGGTTTGCTTTGTGCACGTGTCAGGATGCTCTCCGCTTCTTCGAGGTCACTACGGGCAGCTGATAATTCGCCGCGCATAATACGCGCAACACCACGTCCAACGAGAAGCGCAGCTGAGGAAACAGAAGGATTGGCCAATTGTTCGGTATAAAATGATATTGCCGGGGAGTATGGTTCGCCTATATACGGGTAAAACGGTCGTGTAGCATGTAGTATGATTACGGTTGGTTGCTCACCGCCTAAACTTTGAGCTGCAGTCACCAAAGACAGCACTGCCTCGGCTCGTTGGAGCACCAGGGAGTCTGGGCTTGCTTTCAGAGCGGAAGTCAATATCTTTTGGGCGACGCTAGGTCTGGATAGAGACATATAGATCTGGCTGAGTATTGCGCGACTGCGTGAGGCGTGAGGGCGTGTGAGCTGCAAGTTGAAAGGATATAGGCCCACGTCTCGGCACCGGCCCTCTCTGCCCCACTCAAAGTCTCGACCGCCTCCTCGACCTCGCCAGCACGCATGAAGGCAGTAGCTGCCAGTACTTGAACCATCTCTATCTCCCAGGTGGTTTCCTCTCCTTCGACTTCAACACAGAGGTCACGGAGAGCTTCCAAGCCTTCTTCGCCATTTGCGAAAGCAGATACCGCGCGAAGTGCAACATTATCAGTGTCCTCTGGGATCAATGCCAGAGCCGACTCGGGGTCGTTGAGTGCAAGGAATGCGCGAGCTTTGTAGACCAGTGTTGGTATGTAGTCTGGGGAGGATGCATCTGGGACAGAGACTTGTGTGAGTGCAGGGTAAGCCCCGAGCACGAATTGCTGTTCGATGTAGTACAGATCCGATGAATCCATGTTTTAACTTTGTGTAGTTGTGCTGGTCAGACTTCTGTACAATTCAAAGCACGTGACTCGTACTCCAGACTTGGGGTCCCAAGGGTATCAGGGGCCCATCATTTGGTTCCGCTGCCGATCATCGACTCTGCAAGACCAGACTGCTTCACAAGCTGGAATTCGCCTTGCGACACGATGACGGGACCAGACAGAACAAGGCCCTGGAAACGTCGGGCCAAAGATGCTAATATTAATAGCAACTGTCACGAGGGTGCTTCTCTGCACCCAAATGGGTGGGTGCATCAGAATCGACGAACGCGCGCAAGCTTGTTCGGTTCGGTCCAAGTATATTATGGGTGTGAAACGCTGTCATGCCTTTCTGGGTAGGCAGTTACGCGCCCTTTTATAAAGAGTATTCCCCCCCGTCTGTTTCCCAGTGCTTGCCCACACCATGTCTGGTCTCAACAGAACCTTCTCGACCCGTTTCTCCACGAAGAGTCAAACGGTATGTCGCCCTCTATCAGCGTGACATGGCTCGTGTTCAATGCTTTGTTTCGTAGAATGGTTCCGCAACCTCACCTACCACCGAGGTTGCTTATCATCCTTCAGTTGACTCGGGGTCAAACAAGGCTCTTGCCGCAGTCAAGGACCTCGTAAGTCACATATTCAGACGTAGTTGTACACTGAAGCCCAATTCGCTGCTTCGCGCAGATGAAACGTGCAGCAGAGGATATCAACGAGTCCACCATAGTGAGGAGACTACTCACTGAGCACCCTCCTGACATAAAATGCCATTCTTCTAGTCCGCGGTGCTCGATGCAATCAACCATGCTGGTGCTATCGACGATCGCAAGCAACTGGTACGCCCCTGCGCAGCGCCCTTTCCAGTCATCTTATTGATTATCCCTCTACTAGTTGGAGCATATTTTGACTTTCATGGCTAACCATCCTTCCGGCAAAGTTCAAGACATGCTTCAGACATTCGTTGTCAAAACCCGTAGGTTTCCTGTACGGTCGTTGATCCCACACTCACCGAACTATAAAATAGTGTATTACGACCTCGCGCATCCTCCCTCTACGTTCATCGGGAAATATGCGTTCCGTACTGCAGACGGTTCAAACAATAATCCTGATCAACCTGACTTGGGTCAAGCCGGTACACCTTATGCACGGTCTGTGCAGCAGGCGGGCCCACTCCCTCGTAACCAAATGCCGGATGCCGGACTGGTCTTCGATACCCTTCTTCGGAGGGATGAAGTGGGTCTTTACGCAGTAAACTTCGTGCTTCTTGAACTTAACTCTAACGGATAACAGTTCAGGAAGCACCCTGCAGGGTTGTCTTCATTGATGTTTTCTTTTGCTGCTCTTGTCATCCACAGTGTGTTCCGCACAGACCATAAGAGGCCTGAGATCAACTTGACCTCTGGTTATGTTGACCTGGCTCCGTTGTATGGGAACGACCAGGCCACACAAGATAAGGTAATTCGTTCCAAGGGAAATCAAGGGACTCCGTACCTGATGGCCAGTCTAGATCCGGATTAAGGATGGACGCGGACTGCTTCACCCTGACAGTTTTGCCGAGGATCGGCTCCTGCTCCTTCCCCCTGCCGTTTGTGTGTTGCTTGTGTTGTTCAACAGGAACCACAACGTAAGTCTCCCTTATTACTTGGGGAAGTACATCTTGATGAGATTCATTATCGCCTAGTATATTGCTCGCCGTCTACTGGAAATCAATGAGCGTGGTACATGGTGTGATCCTTCAAAGGAATCGTCTCACTCCCCCAAAATAATCAAGCAGGATGAGGGTGCGTGCAGCGTCTGTCAATTTCATGTTAACCCTGCTAAGACTGTTTCATCAGAAATCTTCCAGATTGCACGCCTCTGCAACTGTGCATGGTTTGCAGCAGTAGTGTTTTCCGACTACTTCTCTGCTATTCTCGGCCTTAACCGGCAGGGATCTAGCTGGAGCTTGGAGCCGTTTGGCGAGTTCCGGGAAGAAGACCATCAATTGTTTGAGCGCGGTCGCGGCAATGCATGCAGTGTAGAAGTTCGTAATGTTTATCTCAGTGCTAGCCCTTGCTCATACTCCCATAGTTCAACTGCTTGTACAGGTGGCATGCGACAACTTCCGTCGAGGATGAGGAGTGGATCAAGCTTCAATTTGAGAAACTCTTCCCTGACATGGATCCTGAGCAGGTTAGTACTACTTCCTGATCGGCAACACACTACTCATAGACATCGGCAGATCACTCTGGGTGACTTCTATAAGACAGCGGCCCGTGTCGAGGCATCTGAACCCAGCGTTGAGCACTGGACATTCGGCAAGTGCGTCATTCCCCAACATAGCCGAATGGAGTATAGGCAGGGCTGATGTGATTGCATTTTAGCCTTAAGCGCCAAGAGGACGGTACATTCAAAGACTCCGAGCTTGCTAACATTCTCATGAACGCGTACGTTCTTTTGACACCCCGCTTTGAGAAACCGGTGGGACTGACCATTGCTCCTCCAGTACCTCTCACCATGCGGCCTCATTCGGTGCTCGTGGAACACCTGCCTGCATGCGCGTCAACGAGATTATGGGTATCGAGTCGAACCGCCTTTGGGGTGTATGTTCTTTGAATGATTTCCGCAAGGTAACGAGTTAATACTGTTACTCGACTCATGTTTCTTACCACCTTCATTCGCAGTTCCTTGGTTTGAAGAGTAAGTTCTGCGCCGATGGTATCTCGTCACGTGAGTTGACCGCTACGGATGAACAGCGTACTCCAGCTTCCGGGAGTGGAACTCCAATCCCAAGGTTGCTGATGCTGCCGAGAAACTCTATGGTCATATCGACAATTTGGAGCTGTATGTTGGCCTTCAGGCCGAGGAAACTAAGCCCGTCACTCCCGGTGCGGGTCTCTGCCCCGGTATTATGCGTTTACCATTGTGAAGTGAACCCGTAGCTTACCGCGTTCGCAGGCTACACCATTGCCCGCGCCATCTTGTCCGATGCGATTGCCCTCACTCGTGGTGACCGATTCTTCAACCAGGACTTCACGCCTTACAACTACACTGCGTGGGGTTTCGCTGACTGTCAGCGTGATGCCAATGGGTCGGGCTTTGGTTCTACTTTAGGACGTCTCTTCCTGCGCACACTCCCTGGCCAATACAATGAAACAAGTATTTATACGTGGTTCCCTCTCATACACCCCGAAGCGATGGAGAAGTTCCTGAAGGATCTCGGCAAACTCAACCAGTACACCACCGAGAGACCCAAGCCAATTAACAACCCAGTCACTGTCTCCAAGTACGTTGAGATTGGCGAGGTACTTCGAGATGAATCAGTTTTCGCGCCCGACTATGCAAGTCGTGCTAAGGAGGTCATTAAGGGCAAGGGGTATGACATTTCTATTATTTCGTTTCAGATGATGATGGAACACAATTGTCTAGCTTCTTCGCCGCGATCGAAGAGGGCGAGTTCCATACACAATTCTTGGGCGCACTTACACCTTCACCTGAAGCTATACAAAAGATCGGCGACTACTTCTACAACAAGACGAGGGAGCTCATCGAGCAGAACTCCGTTCCATTAATCGGCTCCAACACACGTTCGATCAACATCGTCAGCGAAGTGCTGAAGTATGTCACCGTGCACTGGGCTGCTACGGAGATTGTAAGTTGCTACGACAACGTGAACAGGAAGAGGATGGTGAAGACCTTTCTTTAGGGCGGAATTCCTCTCAAGACAAAGCAACACCCACACGGTGCTTACACGCCTAAGGATTTGTATGACATCCTTGGAGAGATCTATGGGTGAGCACTGATCATGGTATCCTCGTATGATACTGAAGCCATGGTCAGATTTATCTTCCTGCAAGTCGAGCGCGCTAAATACGTGGTTGTGAGAGAGCGCGTGAAAGGCCATGTCGAACAGTTGAGCCACGCCATCAAAGCCTCTTTTGGTGGCGCGGGAAGCAGGGTAGGTGTTTCCTCGACATCCATCTGATAGGATGGTCGTGACTTTGGATCCTCTAGCTGTCTATTGCTGGCATCTTTGGCACTATCTTTGGTGGAAAGAAGAAGAGTATTCATTCGCACCTACTGAAGGCCTTGTTTGAACTTGGCCATTCGACTGATGAAGTGGTCAACGAGGTCCTCGCACTGATGGTCGGTACGACCGTGGAGCTGTCACTCGGTTGGAGCCTACTTTCTCTGATTATCGCTAGCGCTCACCATCTGACTTTAGCTTTAACCAACGTCGTTAACTTGTTGCTCGTGTCTGAGGAGAACGCCACGTTCCGCACTCAGGCCAGAAGTGTTGATGCCAAGGACCTTGGTGCTCTAGAGGCGTATGTCATTGAAGCGCTGAGTAAGTATGGCCAGAACGTGGAAACTAGCTCGCTAAATATTCCGCAGGAATCGATCCTCCCTTCGCTGGCGTTTACCGTAAGTAGTTGTTTGCGCGGCGGAAAGACAGTTTATTGATGACCTCGCGACGCAGGAAATGTAAAGCAAGATAAGACTGTGGGCTCGCTTAATGTAAAGGAGGGCGATCGCCTTTTCTTGGACATTGCAGGAGCAAATCTGAATGTAAGTGGTGCTGTTATTCCTTGTCACACAATGCGGATGCCCATGTATCTGCAGGAGGAGGCTTTCCCCAACCCAACGACTTTCGACGCAACCCGAACTCCCCGCGAGCGCTACCTACGCAGCGACATTGCCTTCCGGGTCATAGGTGCAGACACTGCGCCGAAACTCATTGTCCAAATCCTGCGTGCGATACTCTCATTCGACAATGTGCGCCGCGGACCAGGTCAGTCAGGCGACCTTGCTCGCTTCCAGGACGCAAGCCTTCCCCAATTGCGGTATGTGTATTTGAACGAGAAGCAGCTTCGTAGCCCATGGCCTACTTCATTGGTGATCCTGTACGATGTTGCTGCGTAAGGCGATTGTTTTCGCGTGAGTCGAGTAGTATGGGGGCTAGCGAGAGATGGTGTTGATTTATGAACGATTTATGGTATGGTACAACCAGTTGTGATTGTTTTTTTCGAAAAATGTATGCTTCATCCATAGTTAGGCCCGTATGACATTCTTTCTTGACGGTCCTTGCGATCGCAGAGATAATTGTGAGCTGTGGCGTCGTACCCACGCAGAACAAGGTCGGCACCCGAGTCGGACAGCCACACACAACAGCTCATACGCCAAACTCATTGTTCTTATTGTAACAGAATGACTGGGACCCACAAACCAGTCACAGGCCCTACTACACAGCGTCACCATATATAAGGCCGCCTGCGGTCGCTTTCTGTACAGCAAATTCCAGGTGGTCCAACAACTCATACTCGTGTGGCCAATCCCCCCCAGATATTCTATTCCGCATCGACTCATCGACTATGGCAACTGTGCATCTTCTCGTTCTCATCCACGGCATGTGGGGAAATCCTAGTAACCTCAGGCGGGTGCATGAAATAATCCAAGAAGTCAAGGGAAACGGTTCAGAAGGGATCGAGTTCGCTGTTCTCCTTGCCCAGACCAACCGTGATGAGGGAACCTATGATGGTATTGACTGGGGTGGCGAAAGAGTTGCCAAGGAGGTGAGATTACCTCGGTACCTCTCAGAAACGAGCGTTCATCCTCCTTCGATCATGGTCCCCTTAGATCATCGACGAGGTCAACAAGTACGAGAGTCAAGGGAAGAGAGTTACTCGCCTCTCCATAACGGGATACAGTCTGGGTGGACTAATTGGACGATATGTAATCGGGTATGTCTGGTGTCAACACGCATAGCTGCACGGAACCGCGTTCTCATGGACTGCAGCATTCTTCATCAGCAGAAATTCTTTGACAAGGTGACACCGGTCAACTTCAACACCATTGCTACGCCACATATCGGCGTACCCTCACTTCCCACCGCACTGTCCGCTGTTTCTTCTTACCTGGGACGGAAATGGTTGTCGCGGACAGGGGAACAACTCTTCTGTTTTGACAAATGGTCTCCAAAGGGTAGGCCTCTTACCGAGGTCCTTGCCGACCCAGGTCCGTCGTTTATCTCCACAATCCTCCTACAAGCGTTGTCCGTACTCAATGACATTCGCCCCAGACTACATCTTCTACCAGGCACTTCTTCTCTTTCCAAACATCAGGATTTACGCAAATGCGTAAGTAGTGACCTTGATCTGCTACACACGTTCTGACTCCTTCCAGGGTCAGTGACCTCTCTGTACCCTACGTTACGGGTGCCATCGAAACCACCGACCCTTTCCACGATTACCGGGTTAATGGCTTGAAAATGTTCGTCCATCCATCTGCTCTTAAATATGCAGTGTATCTCATAGCCTTTCAGAGAATACCTGGAGGACTATAAATACGTCATCAAATCATACTCCCAACCGGATTCCATCAAATCATCTGCTCGGAGAGCTCTTTTAAGAATAGCGAACTCATTGCCGCCCGTAATTCCAGCGCTACGAGTTACGTTCCCTTACAGTATCGTGAGTGGTTTGCCGTGGTGGATACAGATAGTGGGACATTCATCTCTCTTGGACACAGGTGGCCTTCCCCTTTCTTCCAGTCCTGCTTCCGACTGTGGTGTCGGTTGTACTGGTTAAATTTACAATTTCTGCTAAGAAATCTAGGGCTCGATTGCAAATGCTCGAGGCTGATGAGTCGGCCGAGGAGAGGCTTGCCCATGTAGTTGCCAAGCTCGAGAGAGAGCTCGAGGCTGCCGTACTAGACGTGTGCGACGACTCCCGAGATCCCGTATCTGCCAACCCACTGTCCGATAGCTCGGAAGTAGCGAATCTAGGTTCCGGCGAGGGGATAGTATCCAAGTCGCAGCCGGGATCCCTTTCGCGACCGAAACTCACGACCGGCCAACTTCGGTCTATCGAGAATCTCAACAAGATACCGCAGTTGAAGAAGACCTTGGCACTTTTTGACGACGTTTTCAACTCTCATCCCGTGATCATCTGTCGTCGTTCCAAGTATGAACACCATTGGCAGGGAGAATCCGTCTTGCGACACTGGGCTGATCAATTTGAGCTCTAATAGTGTCGAACACCGTCATCGTGTATAGACGTCTATCACTTAGGGAATTTCTCCTGGGACCTTCAACGGTGTACCTAGGATTGTATCGGGTCTGGACTAGTGTATACCCCTGCTATCCTGTAGCAATCGGATTTGGACATCGTGACCTCTCAGAATCTATGGATTGTGTTTACCAACTACAGGTACTGCTACTCCACAAGTGTGATACCGTATCATGAGAATTGCCTACGACATGCAGGGAATTATACAAAATCGCCGAGCGATCGTTTGGCAGGGATGGAATTGAGTCGGTGGTGATAAAGAACTTTGGACTGGGCCCGACACGAAAGCTACAAAACAAATCAATACGTGAAGCCGACTTCACACTGCAAATTCTTCTCCCGCCTGCCTTTGTCTTGGTTACCATGCAACTTGCAAGTTGCGGATTGCGAACCGAGATGACATTCTTTTTTGTCAAAGGCCGATGAACTCCACGAGGGGCCTGCACAGCACTTTTGTAAGGCCGTTGCAACTTCCTTTGTTACGGCGGCATATATTCGGGGTCGATGGCATTCCATATGTCCCCAAGAACGGGCACCATCCCCGCTACGCGAAAGACCTTCACAATCATCTCGTCGCCGACACGGTTGCTCGACCATGGCTCCTCACCGAACTCAAAGACGAAGCAGCTGCAGGCACAACCGTCCCAGACCCTTGACAAAGCTGGAGAGTATAGTTCTCCCTCGATTTGCTTCGCATCATGCCCGTACGTGCCATTCGTTAGCCTCGGACTAACCGTAGTCAATATGATCGTGGTGCGGTACAGGTATCTGGGCCGAGCTGGCGTATACGGTTGATGAGAAACTGGGAAACACTGATGAGACTACTCTTACCGTCGACCAGCCCGTAGAGATCGGTTTCAGAGAGTTCATGGACAGGCGTACGTTCCCCTTTCCGCATAGCCTCGTGTACATATACCGTTGCCGATAATCTTACGACGTCGTCTTGCAGTGAACGGGCGTAGTGTATCTACTGGACTAGGCAAAAGAAAGACGGAACACAAAACTGCTCGTCAGCTTCTCCAGGACGCAGTGAGTAGGCGCAATGCTTCCGTCTGCATGATTCGAATAAACGCTACAGGCCGACAACGGATATTTGGAGCTGTACTACCACGATGGTCCTCCACCCAGGCAGATCCACACTATCGTCGTTCTTCCGGCTGCGCGGGATAAGTGAGCGCACAGCATCAGTTTTGCATGTGTAGTATGTGATGTCACGCAGGCTTGCTGGGTTCCTCCCGAGAATGCGGGGGTTCGATAATTTACCAGAACGCGTGATATATCAAGGAACTTTAGCACTTGCCAAGCGCAACTTTTTCCCTAATGGCTGCAGGCAACCTACGAAGGAACAGGTATGTGAATGATCTTCGAACATTTCTATGTGTAACTGATGGCCAAGTACTTCTTCTGTAAGTTCGCCGAGCGTAATATCGAGAAATACATAAAGCTACAATCGTTCGCGCGGAAGTCTCTGACTAGGACCCCGACCGTGCATGATGTAGCCCAAGTGAACTCATTCACGGTTCCGCCGGAAAGTATCGTTATAGAAACTCCAGGACACGAACTGCTCCCTGATGGTGGCTTTCAACAATCCTCGAACGCGGAACCCAAAGAAGTGTCTGTGTCAGCGTGATTCTTCACGAGACAGTTTAACTGACTATTTCTTATTGTAGCTTAGAAACGGGTAGTACGAACGAAAGAGAGCTCAACGGGGAGCTTCATGAATCCGTGTCAGCTGTGGAACCCGTGACACCGTGAGTCTATCTCAAATTTGGAGGTGTATGGTTGTTGTAATGGTACATCCAGTCGAGCCCTACGACCCGTCAACTGGGTCTGCTCGAGGATTTCGGGGATGGTGAACTTGTGGTACGCGACACCCGAATCCCTTCCTCGAAAAACTGTACCCGAAACGCCTTCTACTCCATCCCCTCTCTCGCGAGTGGAGGATGTGGCTGACAGTGGGAATTTGCTAGATACTAGCACAATGCCCGGGCAATTTGAAGAAGCGAGTGAGGTTGGTGCATTGTTCCAACAAACGGCCGCTTTCGAAGGAGGTTTGGCAAGGCTAGACAGCCTTTACAAGGCAGCTATCGAAGCGGTGAGTGACTTCTCGTCTTAGTTTGGACGTGAGAATTCGCTCATGCATGGGCTTAGGCTGCCTTTGCTAAAGCCAAAGTCTGGTTCGAGGGGAAGCTGGCCACGGCTGAGCGTGACCTGGAGTCGTTGCGCCTCGACCTTGCCAATTCCAATGTCCGCGTTATGGAGCTTGCGCGCGAGAGAGATGATAAGGCCAATGAGATTGAACGACTTTACGCGAAGATCACAGAAATGGGTAAACGCATGCAGGTTCTTGAAGCATCCCTGCAGACGGTGATTGGCGCAGCTCAGGCTGGCTTAAGTAGTTCCGGCTAGTGGGACACGGGGGGTTGGTTTGCGGCCGATTTACTTGTGCTCGACTGCCTGTATGTACTCTTACTGTATGTGTATTTCAGCAATCTGCAAGACACCCCAATTTTTGGTCGATTGATTGGCTGAATGGAAAATCCTCTCTTCTACGTGTCAAACGTATGATCGGCGGCAACGGTCGGAGGCACGAATCTCCCCGTCCTCGTGTCAGCGACCTCCACTCATCAATTTCTAGAAACTGGTTGAGGATACACGTTATTATGATATTGCTGTAGTAAAGTGCTGTCCGTGATACAAGATACAAGAGAGCAGGAGAGTCTACAGAGTTCTAAAGAAAACAAGCGTGACAATTAAGCAAGACATTGTCTATGGGTGGAAGAAAGCGATAACGATAAGGAAATGTCCTGGCAAGCGCACGGCACTTGCATCTACGTGGTCCGTCCATCGTAAAACGTCGACTATTATCAGTCGATATTTTACGATTATGCGAACATTACGCTGCGGCGGCGGGAAGTAACGAGGATAAAGCCATTAGGGAGGAAAGCGGACTGCTGACGTCTGCGAGTGACGCCGGTCATGCGTTTCCACGCCCGGATCACCTGGCGTTCGATGTACTTGGTACAGGACGTGCGGGTCTTTCGCCTATCGAGACGTGAACTGTCATTACTTATTTCATTGGAGTCGGTGATAACTCACGATGGTTTGACCTCGACGTACCACGAGTCCGTGGGGTAAAATAGGGCATTGCGTGGGGATGCGGCAGTGTGCATTGCCAGAGGATGAAATAATATGTCACGGAAGATGGAAGGATCGAATAGCCTGTGATGCTGCCAGAGCACAAGGGTGTAGTGAGGGCAGAAAAGTCGGCAGAAGGAAATGGTACGCAAGGGAGACTGCGGGCGCTGAGAAGCCTTGACGCTCAATTGGGGTGTCGGTCTTATACCTCCTGGGATATACGGAGGGGCCGACAATGGCCCCGAGGATAATTGTGGTGACCATCCCATGTCTTGTTATTTGTCTTCCCTCCGAATCCAAACTGTGGGTCAGAGACAAAAAAAAGCATCCGAAGCGGAGCCATTTACAACACTTGCCTAATTGGGCATCCGCCATTGTTTACGTCATACCCAGTCCCGTATTGTGCATCGCAGGACTTCTGACAATAACAAGAGTTGTCTTCGACGATCCTTCGCTATTCGGTATGCGCTCGTCGTCGTCCGGTGCTGACCGGTGACCTCACAGGCTGGTCGCCTTGTCAGGACAGTAGTTCTGGATTCTATTGGCATGATGACACGATTGTATTCGGATGATTCTTCTGCTGGGGTTATCCCCGACTCCGAAGGGGGAGGGTTCTTCCATCGACAGGCACGTACCACTCCAAGCAAACGAATGCGCGCGACTTTTATACCATATATGGTGTAATGTTTGTACTTGTCGTCCCCATTCGTAGTTGAAAATTTTCAAGGACAACTGCAGCACACGTCTTCTACCCTCCGCATATTGGTTTTCTTTCACCCATGTGAGTCGTGTTTTAAATCCTTTCAGTTCGTGTTCTTGATACTTGGCCACCAGGTTCATTTACAAACAACCATGTATTGTGCTGCGCTTATCTAGTGAGGCATCATGTCTGCCTAATGGCTCACATGCCCCAGCTGACTGTTCTCTGTATTATGGTCCTCTGTATCATCCCCATGAACATGTATCTGTTTTTGAAATTGCTATAAATTTTGTTGCGTGGTTGTCAAAAACCTTGAAATCACACCATCTTTACTGTGTGAAATGTGACCTCATGTTTGTTGGCTGTGTTTCATCATTCCATGATTCTTCGCTAAAAATTTTCTATAGCACAAATTGCATATGTCTTGCAAAGAGTCCCAAGTACTTTGCCTCTGCCGATTACACACATTGGTTGCTCATACATGACTTGAAAGGTCTTCTTCATTCTCCGTTGTTGAGCATTGTGGAATGCATCGAGCAGCAAATGACCAGGTTGCCTTCATGGCTTCAGTACTCCGAGTCAGTCTACAAACCAAAATCTCTCACGTCTGAAGGTCAACACCCTTGTCTCCTCAGTTTTGAACTTGTCATTAGAGGTAGAAAGGTACGTTCCAAAAATGCCGTAGTTTCTGTCTTGCTCACCCACTTTCATGAACTTCGATTTCACTTTGCAGTCGTACTGCTGCCGATGTTGCTAAACAGTATGGTGATGTAGAACTCCCCTTCAACTCTGTTCCTAATGTGCACGCTGTCCTCTTCATGCATCTCCAGGCTCAATGTGGCAGTGATGTTGCTGCTGCTCTTCGTAGCCCACCAGATGCTTGGTGTATGCATTCAGTGACAGTGTTGTGAGTGATCTTGTTTCTTGTATCGAATGGGCGTCTTTGCCTCACGTCGTTCTAGTGAAAAGTCTTCATAAGCTGTCCATGGTGACTCTGAGCAACTCAATTCAACTTCTTGTTCCTGATGGTCATCCTTCCATCATTGGTCGCTCTCGCCGTAGAACATGTACAGGTCTGTTACACCACCTACTTGAGCGTCTCCGATACTCAGATCATGCTGGTGCAGATACACTATGTGATATATATCTTTCTTATTTCCCAACGAGCGTATCCACATCGGAGCCCTACTCTTACTATGTGCTTAAGATTCTCGAGCATGAGTATGGATCAAACATCATTGATACCTTGTTAAGGGCGCCATGAGCCCCAATTTGTAAGGCTGATGAACTAAAGATCACTAGATGGAAGAACAAGATTGGAAGCACTGCTGCTGCCCGACAAGTTTCCACTCGGTATGACAATGATTGGCCCAGCATCACTCCACAGAACATTGTATTGCATTGTCTCAATCAATATTACGAAGGTTCCATGTGGACCGAGCCTGCCCATCTGTGCTGACACATAACTTGTCTGACAGCAAACATCTCAAGCTAGATGTTCTCCCGGCGATGGTGGAATTGTTCAAAAAACAGGCTGGAATCGAAAAAAGGACCATGCAAACCCGCTTGCATCCGAGGAAACATCTAAAAATCAGCAATTATACTTCTTCCAATCGTCTCTTCTCGACGAGGCGACGAGAGGGATCAAGCTCACGCGCATCAAGCACACGTTGCAAGTCCCCATACATAGGTTGTGCCAACGCAGTGCAGTGAGACCTGCTGTGGGCCCTGTTGCATGCATCACCTCTTGCGAACTCGTGCTTGCACGTGTCGCATCTAATACGAAAGCCCACTGCGTACCTGGCAATGCTCGTCCCCTTCATGTTCTGTTTGGGGCAATCGTGTCAAAGACAACGAATGTCGTCTCGCCACCCTTGAACCCATCGAAATGCTGGAGGTGGTCCAAGACGAAACATCATAAAGTATTGATTGCATCAAAACACAAAAGCAACTACGACAGAGTAGTAATTTAATTCTCATCTGGAGGCGGGGACCTGGCGCACGTGCGCCGTTACCGATTGTTTTTAGAAGTCGTAGGCAGATAGATAGTACCAGCGCTTCGCCGAGCGGAGCCCGCAGAATGATGTACAGCTCTGTTCATATGGGCCGCAACCGCTGGTTCCAGGTCTCTGTTCTCGGCACCACTGAAGTGTACGTGGTGCTGGGATCGCCACCTGTCAAACAGAGGAATTGAGGGGTCCACCGTGTACGTCGCGTTATTTTGCCTGGTGGATTGACCTTTGACTGCCCTCTCCAAGAGAGGAAATGTTCCTTGCCAAGTTTGAAATTTGAGGTGGGGTAGCCGAATGAACAGACCCTGGCGCCTGCGTTACGGTTGACGTGAGGGACAACGAATGCAAAGTACTAAGCGAAAGGGTCGGCAGTGGCGAGTCTTGAAGACTTGGAGGGCCCAGCGCACTCAACCACTTGAACGTTAGCCACCCACCACAACTTCCCCAGTCGGCGTTGTAGGTCGTCTTCCAGCCTCATCTTGCCCAAGCACTGCTGGGCTTGGCCCCCCCCCTCCTTCCCCATCTCGTCATGTCCAGTCCCTTCCATTCCCGTACTCAGACTCAAAGCAGCGTAGCGCGTCCTCTCCTTTTCGGTACCAGGTCGTTTTCGTCGCCGCTGCGATGTCCACCCGTACGACAACCGCTCAAACATGCCACAGAGAACAATAATTATTCAGACGGGATGGAATACGTCATAAGCCGCTGTACTTCGCCCACTCCGTACAGCTTACCACCAACGAAGATTTCGAATCTGTCCTTCCTCCGGATATCCCACGCGGTCTCTGGACATCTACGTCTGCAGTCGAATTCGTCCACTACACTGTCCGGTGCGAAGCAATCACCACCGGGTTCACGCAGGATGTCTTTTAAACGCGTGCTACGTTGGCTTGTACCGTGCATCTTGGGCAGCCGTCATGATCATTCAGACAACGGCGCGTCTGAAAAGCGTACCGAGTCGGATAAGTTTCTCCGTGACAGTTCATTGTCCGAGGCTAAGCCGTCAGAGAAGATGTTGGGAGGACGAGGGGCTATCCACAAAGATGCTCAGAAGGAGCAGTCCTCTCCGTTGTCCCTCGCTCGTCTAGAAACTATCGAAGAGCGTGAAGAGGAGTACACATAGACTGAAAAGGTGAGTGTTTCGTGAACGCACGACGCCAACAGTTTCTTGATTCAGATGCTGGTGCACAGAAGAGGCCCATTCATCGTTGTTGGTGACGGGCATTCGGCAGCACGGGTTGTTGCCGAGGTCTCGGGTAGTTAGACGCACAATGGACATCCAGTACATAGAGTGAGTCTGTCGTTTCCGAAGTCGTTTGGATCGCCTGACCATGTGGAGCAGGTTTGTTCAGTCCACTGGCGTGCTCAGCTCGATAGCGAGCCGGGGTCTGGCTAGACCCCACGGCGGACACCAATACATAACATTCCCTAGCAGTATTTCTCTGTAATGATCGGTTAACATTTCTTTTCGCCGGGAGATATAGTTACGGTTGCGCTCCAACAAGGAAGTTGCGTTCATGATGATTCTGACATATATATTATCAGTTTGTAATGATTTATCAGTATTCAGGAAACCGTTCGTCCAGCCATTGTCTGCGACCGAGTGATGATTCAGTAAACGAAGACCAGCCACCATATCCCTAGGACATGTAGCGGAATTGGGACGTAAAAGTCGTTGGGGGGTCACGTCCCGCAGGTGGCGAGCGGGGAACGGGGGAGGGGAGAATACGCGCTGTACGTCCGGTTTTTTGGACAGTGTGCAACAGTAGTATCGCAGGGGAGTGTTAGGAGAACACCGCCGGTGGTATTACTTTGCCATTCACTGTGAGGCCGCGAGGTTGGTTGCGATTATAATATTCGCAGCCCAAACGATTTGGGAGCGGAGCCGATGCCAAGTGATGGGTATACGTACGAGTATATGCGATGATAAGTACTGCAGCAATGGTATGTATGGATGTCTTCTCCTAACAATGTCACAGCCTCGGACCGAGTTGTGTGCCGCATCAACATCAACCAGTAACGGTTTCGAGTGTCTTGCTCCACTCCACTACCTTGGGGTGAGCTTGGACCTAGTGACAATCGTATTGGTCTATTTGATCAAGGATGGGAGGATCTCATTTACCTTGTTCGCATTGAAATTGAGTACTTGCAAACCATCCAGAGTTGTTGCGCGAGACAGTGCAACGTATGCCTGACCTGTACCCCACACACAGTCAAAGAAAGAAACGGTCAACAGTTCGTCCACGCACCTTTCTCGAACACCCTTGCAAGATCGACCTTTACGCGTTCTAAAGTCTGTCCCTGAGATTTGTGGATACTCATCGCCCACGCAAGGATCAACGGGAGCTTTTTTACTGTCAAGTCCAGTCCACCCAAAGCTCACATGATGTACCCACTTGAACTCTGGAGACTTGTACTTCTCCGTCTGGTAGTTCCACTCTCCATGTTTCGGGTTCGATGAGGGCTTGGCGCGTCGTCTTGTTCGGAAGTAAGAAGTCCACAACCGGACAATACATGTCGTTGGTCGTGGGCTTCTTCTTCTCACTCTTGGGCTTTCCACTAGTATCGACGTCATCAAACTCGGTGCGATAGAACTGTGGCTGCACAAAGCGCACGACTTTTCCCATGCTACCATTCACCAGCGTATCGTCCATATTCTTAATGAGCATCACTTGGGCTCCGACGCGCAGCACCAACTTTTTAGGTGCCATGAAGTTCGAAAGGACTTTTTCCCGTTGATTAGGGTCTTGTAATGTACCCCCATCGGTAGCCACGTAATCTCTTTCCTCAGCCTGGAGGGACGCCATACGATATTGGTTCGACTTCTCGACGTCCTCTCGACGAGGGAATCTATGTACAAGAAATTGGTGAGCAGTCTTACTAGAAAATGAATAGATATTCACAGTTCTGTGGGTCCCATACCATCTCCATAGTCAACGGCACGAGACAAGGACTTGAACCGTTGGATCGAAAGAAAAGATAACCTCCCAAACCGCATGTCATTGAGCATATTTATAAACTCTGGGGGAGAGGATAAGATGCTCATGAGCTGCCTTCCTGTTTGCAGCACGTACGAACCTTGATCCTTTTGGCGAAAGACTTTGGTGAGGTTGAACGTCCGCTGTATGGTTTGGCTCCAGGATTGAGCTTCAAAAGCGAACTTGACTGTCGCACTGCTTCCTTTCGAAACCGGTGGTAGTTGGAAGAAATCGCCAGTGACAACAATCTGCCGTAGCGTCAGTGGACGAGAATACAAGAATCGCGGAAAATAAAACCTGGATTCCGCCAAATGGGTCTGGAGATTTTCGCATTATACTGCCCAATCTCGCTAGTTTGTCAAATAAGTCGCCATCGAGCATAGAAACTAGATAACTGTTTCAATGCGGAATACAGGTAGACACAGGAATTGCATACCTTCATCAATGATAAGAACTCTGGTGCGTATCCACCGTGCAGTAGCTTTGCGGTTCTTCCGCACTTTAACAGCAAGATCTTCTGCCGTACCCTCTCCGATGCCAATTCCTGCAAAAGAGTGGATAGTTACTCCGCCAATGTTGCATGCGGCAATACCTGTAATGCAAACAGATTAATGGAAAACAGTTCCAAGGGACGCATACATACCAGTCGAAGCCGTGATAGCTATCGCATCTGGTGACTTATAGTAGCGTTTACGAAGACTCTTTATGATCTCCCGGAGGAGAACTGACTTCCCAGTACCTGATACACGATTAGTACCCATACAAATCAATGACCAAATTTCTACGCACCTGCACTACCTGTGTAAAACAGACTTTTACCCTCCTCCACGAGCTGGAGGATATGTGTCTGTTCTTCACTGAGGACTATCTTTGACTTCGAGGACGTAGTATTAGAAGCCACGTTCGCCGAAGAAGCGGTTGAGTCGGTCTGGGCTTGCGAGCGAGACTTCAGCTCACTCGCGACTGATGGAGGTGTGAAGTAAGGGGATTTTGTGAGGGCGCAGTTTTGAAAACTGGGAGGCAATTGACGCTTCTTCTTGGCTGGAAGTTCCTCCAAAGCCACGTGAAGAGGTCGTTTAATACTATTGACTGTATGCGCGGGACTACCATCCCCGTCGATTTTCAATAGTTCAGCTGGCTTTCGCTGATCAATTCCAGCCTGGATATCCCTCATACGCTGATCCTTCGACCTCTTTTCCTTTGGCCATGATATCGGCTCGTCCTTAGCGTTCGTCTTTGACGAAAAGTCCCGTGTTACTGTCCGAAGCCCCGATTGCGAAAGTTTCTGTTGAGACATTATACGAGGAAGCACCAAAACTATCAGACGATAGGATGGCGGATTGGGACAATGCTGGTTAACGTGGGGTTGCAAGCGTCGCGCGGGCAGATGGACGCGATGAAAGCACGATCACGTGACATATATCAAAGTTGCGTCTCACAATGTTTTGTTTCTGCACTTTTACACGCCAGCGGGAGAACACTACTCTTATCTTTTGCAGGCACTCCGGGAGCATGCAGACTCGTGGAAAGTATCGTCAACATAACCAGCGGTTAGGGAAATGGAGAACGAACGGGAAATGCGGACCCAGCATTTACAGTATATGTAACTCTGAACAAACGATGTGCTCTCTTCTGCAAAGTTCCATGACACCGTAAGTATCAGTTGGCTTACCCGAGTGCAAATCTTCAGTATGCACTCCTGCTCGGGGTAGCAGTCAAGTCTAACCCTCTCGTAGTCACTTCATCCAATCAAATGGGTGTTATCAGTGATTGGGTGCTCTCCGCAGGCGTGATGTATTCCATGCGTGTCCGACTTGCAATGTACAAGACGTCAATTCAACTTCTTAGACATCCGTCCATTGGGTAACTTGTGTTTTGCCACGACATTGTGCCAACCAACGACAGGTTCACCTCATCCTTCTGACTTCCAGAGTCTCCACAGGACCATACGACGCCTCTCAAGTGCGAATATTCGAACTTTGTGCTTAAGAGCCCGGACTGTCTATGAAGCCCAACAGTAGTGCCAGGCCTTGGCCTGTCTGCGGCCCTAAGTTTATACATGCAGAGGTCCCTTTATGCGACTGCTATAACCGTACATGACGTAAGCTGTTCCGGAGGTGGTTTGGCACTCTTGATCAAAATGAATGCGACCTTCAGTGCAGCTATAAAGCAACGCGGGACATCGAATGCACTCGTTCGCAATCGATTTACCGAGTTGAAGATGGAAGATTGGAAGGGAATGCCGTGAGTATAGCAAAAACCGATGGTAGAATAAATAGGAGATGCAGGAAGTGGGACTCGAATGAAACCCAGTCATGACAGAATGCTTGGGAATAGTTGAGATTGAATACCTAGAATGCTAAAAGTCGGGGCTCCAGCCTACAAACAGTTAGGAATCGAAGCGCCCGAGGGTGGAGATATCTCACCTTGATAGATAGTTGCCAAGTTCACTATGTCTTTGGCCTCCGCGATGAGCTCGTTGACAGTATATTCGACGCTTAGTGACTTGTCCAGCTTGCGCGCGACCGAACGCAGAGCACGTTCTGCAGCTTCCGCCGACCCACTTTTCATATCCAAATCGAGCCGCTCCGCTAGCGGATCAGGCCTTTGCAAAGGTCCCATTGTGCTCTCCTGGATCTTCTTCAGCTTGAGTTCGCTCGCCGTCCTGAAAGTGCCCACCCGCGATTTACCACTGGACAAACTACGGAGGACTCGAACTTACCATGAATGCAGTGGGTCGTGCTTGAAGACTTCAAGGACAGTCATGACGACGTCCGAGTGCTCACGAAGTACGCGGAGAGTTTCTTCTGCACACCGCTGGAAGACCCCCTGCGTCCCAGAATAGCCCATACCATCTACCATGTCACGAGTCAAGCGAAACGGAACACGTTCCGGAACAGTTAAACGCTTTCCCTATAGCCCTGTGAGCATATAAACCTATACCTGTCGTCCCTCCGTACCTGGTCGAAGGCTATGCCAAGGTCGATGTGGACGACTTCCCCAGACCCGTTGTCCAACAAAATGTTCGAGATGTGCCGGTCTCCCAGACCTAGAACGTGCCCCACGATAGAGGTGGTTGCCACACTTCGTGTGTAGTTGAGCCGCTTTGCAAACCACGCAACAGGAGTTTTGGATTTTTCAGTGAAGTAGTGTCTCATGACAGGCAGTATGCGTTGGCAAATCTCCTCGAAGGCCCTCACTAGGGCTTCTGTCTTTGCTTTGTGTTTCTCTCGTGTCTGTCTGAGATACAGCATGGCCTGACGGTGGTCCATGTCATTCGGTCGATACCTTCCCATAGTATCGAATCAATTGGTTCGTTGATGAACATGAGAAACATACCTCTCGTGTGCAGCTTGTAGCCAGGAAGCAAGGGGGCTGGTATTGCCTACAAACTCTATAACACCAGCTTGAGTTGCCAAAGGCAGAACCGTGTAGCCCCGGACTTTCAAGTTCCGGCGCTTCGTCTCTCTGTCATATCGCAGAACAGTATTGACCAGCTCGAAAACTTGCTCCATGACAGCATCTTGGCGAAGGTCGTCGTTTCCTTCCCCCTTGAACTGAGAAACAGTAACTCAGGTGTGACAGCAAAAAGAGGAAGACCACGCACTAGCTGTTTGAACCTCTGCCCGTTGGAGCCATAGCAAGTATTGATTTTTGGCATGTTGACTCCACCGGCAGGTTGGAAAGTCGTGTCATAGTGGCTAATCCAAATATGATTGTCATACTTTAGTGTAGGATCGATGGGCGGATGTGACGTCAACACAGGCACACGAACGTCGCGTAGCTGACGGATGAGCAAGTTTTCGGGAACTTGGTATACGCTGAGATTCTTCTTAACTGCGCGATCCTTGATGGGATATTTGGCCCACTGCAAGGATGCATTGCAAACTTGCTCAATAGCTTTGGCTCTCGCGCAGTGACTGGGATCAGCAAGAAGGGTATCAAAGATGTGGCTTGCTGCCAGCCCCCGGTCAGTTTGAGAGGTAGGTGACTCAAGCCGCGAAGATGATCTCCTCATATTCGCTGACTGCAAGGGGCCTTCTGGACGTATGCAATACACCTGATAGAGACTGTGGAAAGGGTGTTCCTGACACATACGGAGGATCAAGCGCTGCAGGATCTGTTGGTTTTTCGGCATTTCACCGTGCATGGGACGTGATATGCGAGCAGACAACTGGTGGGATAAGAACACGAATTTTCTTGAGGGGATACGATCCACTGCGGCCATTATCCCTTCCTGTAAGCGTTCGTCATCGAAATTCGCGAACCAAAGTGAGCTAAAGCGGATGGGAACATCGTCGTCGAATCCATCGGATGCAGCCAGGCAACGTGAATACATGTCAATAGCTGACTCGAGGAATGTGACCAAAGCTCCATTGTGCCGTTCGTACGCATCTTCATCTTCGGCCAAGAGTGCTCGTGCTTTCAACTGCTCTTGGAGGAGGATGTTGTAATCGTGATTACTCATTTGTGTTCCGCGGAGCTGACTCTCCATCTGCTTAACCTCCTGCCTCTTTCTGTCTACGTAGACCTTCCATCGCACGGCGTCAGGAGACTGGAGAATGGCGTGGTATTGGCGCTCGGCGAATTGAGCACACTTATGATAAATACTCGCGCACGAATCGCTGCGTGTTGGGATCCGTTTCTCCGCGCAGGCTGCTACCTGCACGGCCGTGTCGAATAAGTGCTGCTTGATATCCGCCGGCTTCTCCATACATGCCTCAGAGATCCAAGAACCCTGCAAAAATGAGATGGGAGAATCTAACAGGAAGATAGCACTCACAAGACGAGCCATGGTCATCGCTTCCTCGATTGTAGGTTCGGAACCAGGCTCTGTCTTTTTCTTGTCGAGAAGATCTTTTAAGAATTGGACAGCAAGCTTCTGTTCCTTGTGCAACCATAGAACGTTCGCAAATTCCTGAGATATCTCGTAGGAAGGGGCTTTTTCCAATTGCTGGGCCTTGACAACCGAGTTCAAGGCGACCTGGAACTGATTGGATTTCCTAGCAGCTACAGAAAGTCGAACCAAGCAGCGCTTTTCCACGTCAATGAGTGTCCGAGTGAATGGGCTGAGGAGCTCTCCAATTTGTTCCCGCTCTTCCTTCTGCCTAACCGAACGAACCAAAGAAAGCCTCGTTGCGAGAATTCGCTCAAGATCTAAGAACCTGCTCGCAACTTCAGACTATAGAGACGCTGACAGATGAAGTTAACTGACTCGAAATCTGGATCAATGTCTGACAGATGAGAAAACACTCGAGCATCCGAGGTTTTGGAATCGAGGTGTTCCTGGAGCTTGCCACTTCTCCACTGCGTTATCTGTCTGAGGCACATGAAGTTGCGGCCGACTTCACGGATCTCTGTGATATCCTCGTTACCGAGTGAACGTAGGCGCTCCATCATGTCACAGAGCGCGCGGTTAATTGCAGCGTCAACCACCCTGGGATCTCTTTCACGGTGAACAGCCCTCAGAGCACGGTACAATGTAGTGCTGGAATCCTGTTGCCCACTATCAGGAAGATCCCAAGTCTCGGTCCGCCACCCAAGTTGATACGACATGGTCGAAGACCCCACATCAGAATTAACACCATTCTGAGGACTTTGTAGAGTACGGAGTGCAAGATGGTCAAACCCAAAAGCATGGAACGATTGCAGTAGACCATCCGTGTCGATGGACCTGTAGTCACCAGCTTCAAGAGCAGCGCCGTGGAAACGAAAAGCTTTCTCCCACTGCTTTTCGTGGTGGAACCTTTTGATCAGGAAATGACGGAGGTCCGTAGTCTTAATGCCGTAGAAGCCATCGGGTTCGTCTATGTGACTGTATATATCGAAGAGCAGGTGCTCGATGCCGTCAGTGGCATCCACGTTGAGTTGCTGGTACTCGCAGGCTAGTTCCAAGAATAGCAAAGCAGTGGTGTATGAACCGCAAGTAACGGCGCTCTTAGCAAGAAGATAGAAATCGACGTCAAGCCATTTATCATGCGCCAAGTGATCTGTAGAGCCGGAAGGTTCGAAGTTGCGCAAATGAAGGATGACATCAACCACGGCACGTAAGCAGAGGCGATCAACCTCTTCTGCACGAAGGACACTTGTGAAATAATCCGAGAGCCCCGTCCTAGCGGAAACCTTAATGGTTTGGGATTTCTCGGCTTGAAGCAACGTGTGGGCGAGAACAGGAAGGACCTCCTCAGCGAAGGTGATGTTCCTTTGCAACAGGGGAGCTAACTGAGCATAGAAAACATCCATAGATGCGAGGATATCAGCCAACAAAGTGGATACAGAGCATATCCACTGAGGAAAGTCGACGTTCTGCGGCGGTATAGCGGCCAACTCGTCAACGAAACGAGCTTGGCGGGCATTAGGCGTTATAGGAAAACGTTGGAAATACTCGATTGGCGTGTGGTATTCAGCAGGCCAAAAGTGAAAGGAAAGGATTTCAGGGGACGCGGCAGATATCAGAGATCTCAGGGAAAGGTAGACCACATTTACTTCTGATGGATCGCTATCGTCCAACATCGCAAGTAAGGTTTGTAGGATAGCATGCTGTGGTGCAGGTTCCATCTTCTTGCCCTCCTGGCGCCACGTACCCCTGCAATGCCTGGCCCGAACGGTCTGCGGGAATGCTGGCTCACTCCTAAAACTGTAGATGTTGCCGACATTGGCGACAAGCAAGGATGCGAAAGCATCGATATCGCCACGAGACAACCGTTCTTTGGGTGGGATGTTGTCCTTCAATCGCCAAAAATCGTTGGTGGAGAACCGCACACGAGAATAGGCATTCTGTTCAGCGAGTCGATTTAATTGGCGCACAAGCCGAAACTTATTGGAGGCGATACGATGATCACTGAGTGTGGCTGAAAGGTCATCAGCATTGAGATCTTCAACTAGAGCTGACAGCTCCGAAGACGGCTCATGAGACCACGCTGGTATGGCTTTGAGAACAAGAGGTCTGATCTTCTCGTCCTTTGACAGTAACAACGCCTGATCATCGAGCCAGCTACAAAGGTTTCCACCCGTCGTCGAAGCAGGTTGGTGATCACTGGCCAGCGCACAAACATAAGCGAGGATGTTGGGTAATTGTTGATTAACCTGGTGCGTTCTTCGAAATATAGAGAAGCCCCAATGAAGGAAAGACTGGCCGGCCGCGATTAGATCAGATTGTGCCAGTAGAAGACTAGACTTCTGAACGAAAGTATGCAAGAGAGTTGGGTCATCGAAGTCACGATGCCGAACCGACACCAAGAGGGCAATCCCGTTGAGTATGCGAAGCTGTTCATTCACGAAAGGAGTTGAATGTAACTCAGCAAAAAGTTGGTGGAGAACATGGAAAGATATGGCGGTCGCATCCTCCCGCGTCGAAGATGATATGCACCACTGCAACGATCGTAGAACCGTGCCGGTACCGAAACGGGGGAGGTTTGGGGGGTGATATCTGAAATCGCCTATTCGGCGGTACTGGGTGAGAGTTAAGAACGTGCTCGTGGCATCGCTAGAACTGATTTTACGAAGTGCAGTCACTATGGCACCTTCTTCCGAGAAATCTTGGTCGCCAAGCGAGCGAATGATAGCGACGACGATGCTCGCAACATTCTTTCTCACGCATTCCGCGAAGGCTTCTTGTGACGGAAAATCCAAACCAATTGACGCTAGAACCTCTCGTAGCTGTTGTGTTACTGACCCACTACCCCCCGGAAGACGGTCAGTGAAACAAACGAGTTGCAACCCTATAAGGTTCCCAACGCAAGCAAGGAGGCCTTCCGAAACTGTTTTCTGAACAGCAGTGCAATGGTTATTGAAAAGGGTCCGTCCATGGGCCATAGCATCCGGACCGCCGTTCACCATCAGGTTCGCAGGCGTACATAAGGGGAATGCCGCTTCCGCAAAAGCCCTTCTGTTGTCGTAGCCCAATAGACTAGGGGGTAGCCGCAATACGTCGTAGAAGTTTTGTCGTATGGAAAACGCGATCTGGGATGCGTAAGCCTCGAACAATTCGTGTGAGTCGGACAATCCGAGCCTCCTCGATACACCGTTGAGTACGACTTGGATATGACGTGCATAACCAGGGTTATGGAAAGCAACCTCTAGAAGGTGCCAGTACGGGCCGCGGCGCACGTATGAACTAGCGATCATGATATTCCCTAAACATAGGGACCTCGTGAGTATGTGCTCGTGCCTGGAGGACGTCATTTTCAGCACTTCTAAGCAGAGTCGACGGGGTCACACCCACTTGGCAAGGTCCCTTGGGAGTGAATCATGAACACTGCTATAAAACGAGTCAAGGTCGCCAAAGTCCCGGGCGCCATCATCCTCGCGCAGAGCGAAGAGGCTAGCCGTCTTAATCGCTGCACGAAACCGAACCCGAATGTCCTCATCCGCATTGAGCGCCAACAAAATATGCAACGGTCGACTGATAGGTTCTTCCTCATCCTCCGCAGGCCAAAATGACTGAGATGGATCCTTCGCGAGTAGCACTGCCATGAACCGGGCGACCAAATCACGAACCCTCCAATAAGTTACTTTTTTCCTCGCGATGCCGGAAATCCACGCGCAAAGATCAAGGACGTGGTCACCTAACGTAGATCCTCCAACCTTCTCCTCCAACCAAATGTGCATGGTACATTTGAGCAGGTCAGTGACCAGTAGATGAAACTGAGCGTTAAAAGCATGTGAATAACGCTGCAGGAGATCCGCACATTTGCGCAATAGGGTATCCAGCACATGCGCATTGATGTTTAGTAACCGCTTGCGTATGACCGTCAAGAGGGGAGGCCCCAAAATCAACAACTTCTCTTCAGAGCAGTCAGTCACCACTTTAACGAGTTCCTTGTTGCGGGTGACCTCGCCCACCGGACCCTGCAACGCAGGGCTGACGGAAAGGAAGACGACGCATGCCTCCACCAAGCGCCGGACGGCCAAAGAGTGGTCTTGCGTGCCATCATCACCTGGAATAGCAGCACGCGTAGTCCTGATTGGCTCGAAACGATCCCCATCTTCAGCGTTCAGGTCCTCGTTGTCGGGTACTCGGTCTATAAGGACACAAAGCAGTTGTCTGAGACTTTGGGATACGGTTGCAAAATCATCTTGGATCTGAACATTAAATAAGCGTCAGCAGTTATAGCTCCGCATACCGGGAACAACCTCACGTCTGCGTTTCCCCAAATCACGCGCTGGAGATTCCGGCGCCGGACATGCGATCGGACGTCGCGAGACAATCGCGCCTTGAGAGATTTTAGAACGTGCGATCTAATCCCAGAGTCGACGCCGGGGACAACCATCGCCTCCCACTCTTCGTCATCGTTTCCCGGATCTCCGTCAAGGACAAGCGGATCAAACGCCTTCAAGATGAGAAGTCTTTCCTCGGCAGTCCATCGAGAGTCGGTTAAAAGAGGAGAAAGAAGCACTACGACTTTTCCCGCGGATTGTATAACCCGACGATTACCGCGTGTTCCATTTGAGACTTGTAGTGACTCAAAGATGAGAGCAGTGATGGCGATGTCAAGTGACTGTCGAACCTCCTCAGCGGTGGGATGTGTGAAATTATTGGCCTTAGCAGCTTCCCACTCCACCACCAATGATTCCATGGCTTTTTGCAGAAAGGTGGAAACGCGTCGTTCGCGTCCACGGGGAGAAACAGGCTCTTGATCCAACGTCGAAGAAGGCAACTCATCGGGGGAAACCAAAGTCACATCCTCATTCGTGTCTTTACGATGCGGAACTTGAGGAAGTTTGGCGGATAACAGGTAATCCCGAATGGTTTTAGTTTTGCGCTGTTCTTCCATGACCTCGGCAATCTCACAGTCCGGCAACGGCGACGTACAGATCAAATCGGTGTGCTGCATGCGACCACATATGCTGCCCAGTAGGTTGAGAAAATCATTGATCGTATGCGGTGGTAGACGGGCTTTCCCGCCAATATTGTTGGTCGCGATCCCTATCTTCCAGCTGTCCAACAGCCAACTAAGAACCTTTTCCTCCAGCTGCATGCGATATAACCGGACGTCCTGACTTGCTACACGCAAGCACTGTGCCAAAAACATGCAGACGGCGTCGTAAGGAAAGTTGGGGCCCTGAAGGTCAAGATCTTTCGCAAACGTCTCAATCTCAGCGAGAACACGGTGTGACGTGAGAAGGTGCTTCGCATGCCCGACGAGCAGGTAGGCAGCGTGGCACGCTGCCCGGCAGACCACGGGAACGTTAGCACGACGTACGGCATGTGTCCAGATGGGATCCCAAGTAATTGGACCACGCCGATCGGTGTGTCCAGCCGTGGCAGAAACGGTTTCCGAATGCCAGTCTCCGTCTCCGTCCCAGCGGGCGACAGCTGCAAGACACAAGAAGACCCAAGACTGAATTAATATATCGTCGACTGAGACGAACTGCAAAAGGACATTGATAATGTCATCTTGGAGATCCTTGTGGAACTCAACCCAGTGTCGATCGACAAGGAAGAGTAGTATTTGTAAATTGTAGAGGCGAACGTTATTCGTAGGCGAGGATCGTATAGACTGCAACAAGGCGCATATGGGGTCCTCCCGTTTCGCCCGCTTTGCAGTGGACGTAAATGTTGGTGTGCCAACATGAACTGACTCAGAGTGTTTAAATAACTAAAGGAGGGATGAGAAGAGTCAGTAACCCGCGTTCACCATGTGGTAGTCAGGCGTGCCTTCTCGATGCAGTCTGCTTGAAGTTCCAATACGGTCCAAGCTAACGCTTGGTTCGCATCGAAATTCCAGCCAGCTCTGAATGTATGCGCCACGAAAATCTCTCCAGCGTCGGCTTCGACAGGAGAAACCTGCAACCTGAGCGAATCGATAGAAAGACCGTCTATGCCCCACCGACTCTCTGCTTCTCCGTTTAGAAGGACCAGCAGGTTGTGTACTCCATCTGCCCACCCGTATGATGGTCCGTTTCGATCTGCAGTAAAGAAGGGGAACAGGATTCGGAGAATTCCAACTAGACTTTCCTTGAATTGTTTGTTCTTCGTTCCCCAAAGACCCACCAGTGCATCCCAAGTGGAGTGGGCCAAGTTGTCAATCTCGTCTTTGCAATTGAGGGACACTTGAGAGAGAAACGATCGTAAGGCAAGGAGATAGTCATGATGGAGCGATGTGTCAACGGGGTAATATTCCAAGAACTGCTTCATGCGTTTGAATAAGGCAGGTGCGACGGGTACCTGTATGACGTCTCCCTTCCTGTTAGGGTTATCCCTGCTAACTGTGGCCAGGAATGGCGCTGCAGGGTGGCGGAAAAGAAGTGCGAGGAGAGCCGTACACTCGACTTGCTCAAGGGAGACGACACGTCGTGCGGACCGCCGAGAGCGCGAGCTGTCGGTCGGACCAGGCGTGGCACGTTCTACGAGAGGCCTCTTCCGCGTTGTGGCTGGAGTAGACGAACTACACGCATCATCGTCATTTTCCTCCGCACTGTCACTTTGGTACATTGAACTGTTCCCAGGCAAACTATCCCCTTCGGAGGGTACAAGCTCTTTGTCCATCGACTCGTCCAAAACAACGTTAAAGCAAACCTCCACTAGTTTCAACCAGGTTTCCAAGTTGACGTGATCCATGTGAGGGGTCCACGAGAGTAGTACCCTGATCGTTTTGAGATAGTCCAAGGCTATCGGCGCGAACAGTCCATGACGATGTACGAGCATCTGAGTGAGGTGTTCCAGAAGTGGCGTCAGTGCCTTCTTGCTGAGGCACCGTACACTCCTTTCGACAAGCCATCGGACGGCGGCAGCAGCTTCAACGAGCCTACGTTGAGCAGCCGCACCCGCTGTCCCTGCCTTGGCCGACTTTTTGACGGTGTCTAGCTTTTCGACCTTGACCGCGGTGAACAGAGCCTGGTATAATACCAACCAGCCGCGTCCATCCTCGATGCTGTATACCGCGTCTTCGCGAGCGAAAGTGGAGCGTAGCGCTGTGATCCCTTCCTGTCTTTCCTTGACCTTGTCACTTCTGAGACGGTCTACCACTGTCTTTAGATTCGACATGCAGCTCGGAACGAGCGCTGACGAGTGACTCTTTGAGTATCACGCGAGCCTGACACCCAAGTTGCTGTAGATGGTTACGTAACGCGCTCGCCTCTCGTGACTTCCTAACCTCAGGAAGTCCGGCGTGCCATGAACTCGCCGAGGCTTTGCAGCACGATATTAGGTTAGTTTGCGACTGGCGTGACACGATCCTAGAACACCGACATTCCAGCACGCCTTTTCCTTTGGTAAGGAAAACTGATCAAATGCCAATCTGTTCCAAAGTCTTCACAAAAACGAAAGCTCTCAAATTGCAAAGATACATCATTTTAGATTCCAAAACAAACAAACCAGTCGCGAAACGATTATCGTCCTCTTTTTTTTTGTGGCTCCTTCCTTTTTCTGTTCTTGTCAGGAGAAGACAATGTGGAAGAATGATTTTAGAGATATATGAGAAGAGAATGGAAAGGGAACAGAAATGTCTATGTAGGCAGGTGGATTGAGACGGATAGGATATGGAGAGATGGCCCATAGATGAGCACTCGTCATACTGACACAAAAACACAGGTTGAACACATAGGCCACAACATCGGAGCGGGAATGAACACAAGAGGCGCGGGGAATCCGGAGTGCGGGAGAAGATCCAACTGGTATTACACTGTGATTCAAGTTCGACAGAGGATGCCGAGCTCATGAGTAGACAGATACAACTTGATCATTTCGGGGGCCACCACTGCCTTTCCAGCGCTCAAAACGGGGGAATGCGCACGATGAGGGGTAACTGCATCCTGAGAGTATGATCCACGATTAAGCGGGTATAGCAGAAAAACCTCCCGAGCAGTGAGATTATGCGGGGTTGTTCCAAAAAAAAGAACTCAGGAAGTGGGGAACAGGTGACGATTGACGAGAAAGGGGCAAAAAGGGAAGATGGAATGCCGGTGTCTTTATCTGCTTGGTATTTTTTGAAAATAACGTTGCAATGTA
>JANFAB010000229.1:0-60912 GCA_024613165.1 Pisolithus albus | reverse complement strand
TGGACGGACAACACGCCCTCCAGTCATGTACTCGCAGCCGTGATCGCCTGTGCCCTCGACCACGGCGTTGGCACCCGAATTACGGACAGCGAAACGTTCGGCAGCAATGCCTCGGATAAACGCTTCACCAGAAGTGGCTCCGTACAAACAGACATTACCAACGATGATGTTCTCTTCAGCCTTGAACGCAGATTGCTTCGGAGGGTACACGATAAGGCGGCCTCCGGACAAGCCTTGCCGACATAGTTCATTGGCGTCACCTTCCAGTTCAATGGTAATTCCTGGAGCAAGGAAGGCTCACACGATTGACCAGCAGACCCCTGCATGCGGATATGAATAGTGTCTCTCGGTAAACCCTCTTCCCATACAACTTGGACACGCGGTGAGAAAGCGATGTTCCCAGAGCTCGATCGGTGTTGGTGACGCCACATTCGATGTGAACTGGTAAACCCTGCGTCAGCGCAGGCTCGGATTCGTCGATAAATTTGTTGTCAAGGCGGATATATAATTTGTGGTCTTGTTGGCGAACACGGTAAGTAGCAGCACCTGGCCTCATTTGCCACGCGGGCTTCAGAACTGCAGAGAGATCCAAGTGTGCGGTCTTGGACGTTCGAAGTTTCTCGTCGACCTTGAGCATGTCAGCACGGCCGACCATTTCGTTGATGGTTCGGAAGCCAAGCTTTGCCATATGTCTTCGAAGGTCTTCGGCAAGATAGTAAAAGAAATTGATGACTTGCTCTGGCTGCCCCGAAAACTTCGCACGCAGCTGAGGATCTTGTGTAGCAATGCCCACTGGGCAGGTGTTCACTAGAAGACCCTGTCAAGGCGACACACACAAGACAGTTGACATCAAGGTTAGACTCACAATGACACTTGCGCATCATAATGCAACCCATGGCGATAAGTGGTGTAGTTGCAAAACCCCACTCTTCGGCACCCAAGAGACAGGCAACGGCGATATCACGACCGGTTCGAAGCTGACCATCAGTTTGGACAGTGACGCGCCCGCGGAGGTCATTGAGCACGAGAGTTTGATGAGTCTCAGCGAGACCAAGCTCCCATGGTAACCCCGCGTACTTGATGCTGGTCCAGCGCGAGGCACCAGTACCACCATCATGACCGGAGATAAGAATGTGATCTGCCTTTGCCTTGGCCACGCCGCTGGCCACAATGCCGACGCCAACTTCCGAGACCAACTTCACAGACACACGTGAGCGAGGGTTGGAGCATTTCAAATCGTAGATGAGTTGCTTAAGGTCTTCGATAGAGTAGATGTCGTGGTGGGGGGGAGGCGAAATCAAACCAACACCGGCAGTAGAGTGTCGCGTGCGAGCAATAGATACTGAGACTTTATGACCTGGCAACTCGCCACCCTCCCCTGGCTTAGCACCCTGAGCCATTTTGATTTGAAGTTCATCCGCGTCAGCCAAATAGTTAGACGTAACGCCGAAGCGACCTGATGCAACCTGCTTGATCGCTGATCTCATAGTATCACCGTTGGGAAGCACCTGAGATCGCTCCGCATCTTCTCCTCCTTCACCCGTGTTTGACTTCCCGCCAAGTCTATTCATGGCGATCGCTAAGGTAGAGTGGGCTTCCATTGAGATAGATCCATAAGACATGGCACCCGTGACAAAACGCCGAACAATCTCGTTCCAGGGTTCAACTTGCTCGATTGGAATCGGCGTGGCATTCTCGTAGCGGAAATCAAGGAGACCACGGAGATGGATACTTTTCGTCTGCTCGTTGGCATTGAGAGCATAGGCGTCGTACGCTGTTTGATTCTTTTCGCGCACGGCATCTTGCAGGTTTGCAATACCGGCCGGGTCGTTAATGTGGGCTTCACCTCCGTCCCGCCAGTGATATTCGCCAGACTCAGGCATTCCGGGGGGCAGGATCGTTTCCCGCGTAGGCCAGCCACGTTCATGCAGCTCGAACGCGTCCAGAGCCAGCAGGTCGAATGTGGCACCCTGGACACGAGACGCAGTTCCAATGAAGCACCGCTCCACAACTTCACTATGGAGGCCGAGAATTTCAAAAATTTGTGCACCCTTATAGGACTGCAGCGTCGAGATACCCATCTTTGACATAACTTTGAGGATTCCATGGTCAATTGAATGACGGTAGTGAGTGGTTAGCTCATCAACAGTTATGTTGGACTTAATTCTGCGACGATACGTCAACTTTACAAGGGTGGATTGAGTTGGTCCGTAACACTTACAGATTCTCCCGAGCAATCTTACGTATGGTCTCCATCATTAACCATGGGCAAACGGCGTCTGCACCGTATCCAACGAGGACACAAAGATGGTGAACCTCCCGAGCCTCGCCCGTCTCGACCATCAGAGCGACTTTTGCACGCATCTTTTGAAGTACTAGATGGTGATGGACACCACCGCACGCCACGAGTGCCGAAAGGGGAACGCGGGTAGGACCTGTAGCACGATCAGACAAGATGATGACTTTCACGCCATCTTCAATGGCCTGCGCTGCCTCGCTGCATACACGCTGTAAAGCAAGTTGATAACCTGGGAGACCTTCTTCCTTCGGAAATGTGATGTCGATGGTGACAGAAGGCCAAGCGGGATACGCGTGTTTGAGGTTCTTCATCGCGTTCATCTCCTCGATGGTAAGTATAGGTGACGGCAGGAGGATTCTGTGGCACTGCTCCGGTTTCATCTCCAACAGGTTACCTTCTGGTCCAACGTATGTCTCGAGGGACATGACAATGCTCTCTCGAATAGGATCGATAGGTGGGTTCGTGACCTGAGCAAAAAGTTGACGGAAGTACTCATACATGAGGCGAGGCTGCGTCGCCATCGCAGCCAGTGGAGCATCGTTACCCATCGACCCTAGGGCCTCCTTGCCATTTTCAACCATGGGTAGCATGAGCAAGTTGAGTTGCTCGACCGTGTAGCCAAAGGCTAGCAGCTTGGAGTCCATGCTCAGTGTCGTATCGTCGATGACGGGTTCGATCGAGATATTGCTGCGTTTTACGCGCTTGACGATATTGGGGACGTGCAACACGTGAGCTTCGACCCACGACGCAAAGTTTTGTTTAGCCGCCGTAGTCCGCTTTAGTTCCTTGTCGTCCACGACCCTCCCTTCCAGCGTGTCCACGAGAAGCATCCTTCCGGGTTTGAGACGACCTTTTTGCACGACTTTCTCCGGGGGAATGAAAACAGCCCCGACCTCGGAGGCACACACCATGATGTCTTCACTCGTAACGACAAAACGGCACGGCCTCAGTCCGTTGCGATCGAGGTTGGCACCACAATAGCGGCCGTCGCTGAAAGTAAACAAGGCTGGGCCATCCCAAGGTTCCTGCAGACAAGCAGACCAGTTGTAGAAAGCCTTCTTCTCTGGTTCCATGTGCTCGTTTCCCTGCCATGCTTCAGGGATGAGCATCATAACGGCCTCCGGTAGTGTGACGACACCGTTGACGACGAGTAATTCGAGTACATTATCAAAGGCAGCGGAGTCAGAACCTCCTGTCTCAATGATAGGGTACAGAAGATCGAGCTGGTCGCCGAAATTGGTGGAGGAAAGAACGCCTTCACGAGCGCGCATCCAATTTTTGTTACCACGAAGCGTGTTGATCTCACCTAAACCTCATGGTCAGAGCTTACCTGATACCTGTGGCTGAGAGTTACTAACCATTGTGCGCTGCCCACCTCAACGGTTGAGCACGATCCCAAGAAGGGAAAGTATTTGTGGAGAATCGCGAATGCACCAAAGTAAAGTGGGAACAGTACAAGACGTGATTGAGATCATGGTAGTAATTGTATACTTGGGGAGGAGAAAGCTGCCCCTTATACACAATATTCTTCGACGATAGAGAGCAAACATAGAAGCCTTTCGAGAGGGTACTTTATACACAAGGGAATTCAAGTGGTATTGAGCGCAGTCCATCAGTGTAGATGATAGAAAAGGACAAACATGGTATGGGTTGCGTGCTTTCGCAAAACGTACAACTGACGCTCAAAGTGTTTAGCGTCGAAAGGCCCATTCTGAGGCGTGGTACTGTCACCGTAGTGTGATCGAAGGACGACGAAAGGCTGAAAGATCTCAGGCTCATTGCTGCTTGCGGCCGGTCCCAATATAGAGCCATCGGTCGGGACTTTACGCCAGCCGAGAACACGAAGACCCTGGCTATTAGCGATATTGGAGAAGGTTGTCTGGAAATTCTGGAGCAACGCAGGATCTCCTTTCTTGAAGAAGACATTGCCAACAGCATACTCTCCCACGCCTGGGAGAATACACCCTATATCTCTCTCTGCTTCTCGTTGAAAAAAGAGATGAGGGATGCTTGTCATGACGCCAGCGCCATCGCCGTCGCGGCTATCGGCACCAACAGCACCGCGATGAGTCATGGCGCAGAGGAGCTGACGAGCGTCAGAGACGATTTTGTGGTTACGCTCGCCTTTGATGTGACAGATGAAGCCGACGCCACAGGCATCTTTCTCGTATTCTGAGAGATAAAGTCCCTGGCTGGCTGGTAAGGAATGGTTCCAAGACGTGGGGTCGCGCTCGACATCATGGAAGCCATTGTTGGCTGAGGACTCTTCAGCGAAGGGCAGATGATTTTGATACTGACCGTTGGAAGATTCTGTAATAGATATTGCCATAGAACAGTGAGAGGGGGATGATAGCGAGTGAGAAAGAAAGGCGAAAAACGCAGAGAAAATGACTGAGATATTATATAGGGCGAGCGGAGATGGCAATCAAGTGACATTTCACCTACCGAAACGGGAAGGTGCCATCACGCCGATGTGACCCGAGGCCGATTGCATCTGGGGAAATGCCGTCACTCGGCCGACCCTCACGCTAGTGCACAATTGGGCGCCCCGTCCTGAGGACTTTCCGTTACAGTACATTATGGGCGCTAAACTCGACATTGTCGTCAGGGATGCGTGCGTTGGTCCCTTCATCAATTGCAACTTCGTCTGGCAGGTTGACATCCCTGTCAAGGGGACATGCAACGTCAACCAACCACTGAAGCAGACCAGGCCATCGTGCCTGACTCTTCCCAGCCTACATAGCCTATCTCCCCTTCTACTGCACCGACGGCCAAGCTCCGACCCGCACCGGCCCCCGGCATCCCTGAGCTACCGTTCCATCCAGTACAATGTCACACTGGCTTGTCATCCGAATCATCCCGACGGCCCCCCGTCATCACCCGAACCTAACTGTTTGTGTACTAGGTGTATTACTGCGCTGTCAATCGTGGACCGACCGTAATTAAATACGAACCATGTGCGCAGTGACACGAATGCACGGTGCCACTTCGAGTTGAACGTTCGTTCACCTCTTACTGGTACGTGCAATCTGACAAGGGAAACTGGCGACGGATCTTGTCTGCATTTGCCCACCCTCGACCATGTGAGTCTTCGCGAGGTAAGTCATTCGAACAAGCGAGGCGCCCGGCCCCTAACGCCTGCCAGCATTGTCGATACGTAATACCATGACTCTGTTCCTGGCCAAGGGTGCTCACACCGCGGTGGCATGATCGTGACCAGTAAGTGGGTTATACTGGCATGCACCAACGAGACACCCCCGATCCAACAAGGCGAGCCTCGCCGCTCCGCGACGTACGGTGTGGGATTTCTTTGACGGTCATTGCACGCGATGCTTGCTGCTTCCTGCAAACTAATTAATCAAGTATCCAAGCACAAGGACAGGACTCGGTGTACACACGACGTGTCGCTCAAAAATGTGATCTGAAATACCGCACTTGACTGAATCTCCGAGGCGCTCACTACAGATGTCACTCTGAACACAGGGTCGATGGCCGGCTCAATGAACGGTGTTCCACCTTACTTCCAGGAGAGCGGTGGGATAACGGTTCGTTCATTTCAAACACTGCGCCCGTGGAAGAACCATCGACAGGAGAAAGAATAGGAACGGCTCGAGACCATTTCGTCTTGTCCAGATCGGCCCTTCCATGCCACTTTCGGCGGACGTCGCTGGAAGAGCCTTCTCTGGAATAGCAGTGGTGCATCACTCCGCTTCAGGACGACACAGCTTCACCTCCCGAAGAAGCTCGCGGGCTGAGGGTGCCTATTACACGACCGATCCAAGTGTAGTGCATGAAATCCTCCCGAGAGCATGCAATGACCATGCGTGATACACGTGTCCCTTATCCGAAGGTAGCCTTTCCCACATACCTGAGCGTCGAATATTCATTTGTGACATGGCGTTGAACCTAAGATGAGATCGGTTGACAAGGGACAACCTGAACGTGAGAAAAGCTGAGCAGTAAATAGCATTCAACTACTCCCAAGGCGATCCCCGAGATCGCTTCTTCATTGCAATTAAGAAAACCCACTTCAGTCTGTCTGCAAGCAAAGGATTGATGTCGGGAATACGCATGCCCCTCGATAGAGTCAACCTGGGCCATCGTGGAGAGCGCAGCAGACAGCGGCTGTATAGACAACGATCTATGAGATTGAACTTGAAATCATGCAGGTAACTTGCCTTTGTGGTGACCGTTGTACTGCCGAACAGTTTCTCCCGAGGCCATTTCCCAGAGACGAGCTGTGTGATCCGAGGACGCTATGGGGGAAAATGAAGAAGCTTTACACGTTTGAAGTCATAATGGACTGTAACACATACCCGTCACCAGATATGCAGAATCCGCACTGAACGCGCAATCCCACACCCAGCGCTGATGACCCTGTAGCACCTTTTCTTGCCTGAACTCATAATTTTCACTTATCGACCATATCTTGACGGTTGTATCTGCGGAGCATGTTGCAAGGTATCTGTACGGTCCGTATGAGCGGGGGAGAAGAAGGGATGCTAAAAATACCCCATACTTTACATCAGGGCTGAGAAGGACTCGGGTTATGTATTTCTTGTGTGCACTGAACTTTGTCACAGCCTGATATCTGGGTAGCTCTGATTTTTCTTCATTGATCTTCCACACAAAGCATTTGCCCTGAGACGTAAAAGTCGACGCCAGGACTACCAACATTAGCAAGAACAACTTACCTTGTTGTTTCCTGCCACCAAACACGAACCATCGGATGCCAAACTAACAGACCGAATAGGAACGTCTCCTGCAGGAGTCTGACGGAACGGTAACAACGTGTGGCGAAAGGGCGCATTAGCCAAACTTACTAGCTCATGGGAGCACAAGTTCTCTGATAGGTCCCATTGCTTGATGCAACCAGCTTGATCGCAGGAGATGAGCTCCCCCTGATTAGGGTGGACGCATACGTCATTCACTTGCGTAGACAATTCATCAGCGTTCAAACTGCAAGCACGGTGGAATACAGTACCAGGAGCACCATTATCGTACGTGCGATGCACCTGCGCGCTTCTGCACGCACCGTCAAAACGTAAAGACGTAACTACAGAGATCAGTTACCTGAGATCCCAGATCCTGATGGTGCCATCCTCGCTGCCAGTAACGAGCCACTTCCCTTCGCTGTGGAAGGAAACGGCAGTAACGTTCATGGTATGAGCATCGAGGGAGGTTAGCTTAGATCGTGATTCATTGACTAATATTCATAAACTGTTTGAAAACGCGCACTGGTGTCGAAGAGGAGCTAGCAGTTTCGTAAATGTAGACTTTCTTGTGGATGGCCGCGGCCAGAAGGCGTTTGCTAGTAGCACTCGTGAGTGAAGTCCGTTAGTTAGGATGACGAAGTAAGTTACTCCGGTGAAATGGCAAGACGGTTTACTTGCTAGAGATGAAATGCAGCCGCACGGGAAGTCGACGGAGAGGAGAAACGCTCACCCCTGCTTCCCCTGACCTCGAGATTGTACGTGAGCATATGCCACTCCACGCTTCCCAGAACCTGATTTCATGGTCGTATGAACCCGTCACAAGAATGACCGACATGGTAGGTTCGAATGAGGTTCGCGACAGAGTGCATCTCAGCTGCCAGTTACCGTGCTTATGTAATCTTCCGAAGGTGCTTCACCGCGAAACCTTTCATATTCAGAAAATAAAGGATTTCCTTCGGAAGATGTGCAAGAGTGCGTGGCGGAGATCCGTCTGCTTCTGGACTCCCGTTCCAGAGGCTTCCCTGCAAATGAAATGGTGGTTGGACTAGGCCGAGGATCATTGGGGCCCTCCATACGACGTAACGCAACCTGCCTGTAGGTGCATGCAGCCTACACGCTCACCCGCACTGTGAACATCTGATCCACTGCTGGCATATTACACTCTCGAGGTTTCCAGCTTTATTACGTGGAGCACCTGATCAATATCAATTCGGCTATTACTACTATTGCTACGCTTCGCTGACCATTTTCCAACTTCACAATTCAATATTGAAAATCTATTAGGCGACACTTCTCACCCTGCAAAACAGGTCTCCGTGGCCAAGGATTACTCCCACAAATTAGGCATTTCCGTCGACCCATCCCTATCACCGACTGGCTCCCGCTGAATGAGAACGATCGAAGATGGTGCACGGTCATACCTACCACTCGTTATAAAGTGTCGAGTTGCCCGTCTATGAACCCAACAACCACTGTTTGCTGTTCTGGCTATTTCGGCTATGAACGCATACCCAGTAAGCTGCCCTCGCCGGTCGTGTTGCGATGCTCATCCTGCAGCTTAGAACGGTACACGAGTTTTCTTTTGGACTGCCGCTGGAGATATCAAATACGGTACTGTGCAGTCGACCAGTCGTCTCGCCGATGTAGGTATCCCGCCTTTGCCAATTTCGTAGTGACAACGCCTTTGCAGGGGACCCAGGTAATCGTTATAGACCTCGATGGAGGCGAGGGCCGCCGCAGTTTGCCGTGAGTGTTTCATTGCCAGAAATACCCCCCAAGTTTGTGTAGAGTAACACGGCATTACAGTGTGTCTAGCGTCTCCAAGGTGAACTAGCATCGGGTTAACGTTCATGCCCATACAAGCCACATCCGTAGACATTCTCTAGACTCAAAAGCCTGATGGCATCGCTCTCCTAGACTCCGCTGTATCCATCCACTCAGTTTTCCCCTACTGCACGTGTTGTTGTATGCCCGCATTTCATCACTGTTCTGTATCTGACCCTGGCAATCATAACTTGCCTCATATCGTGTGCCGAGAACCAGACGATTTTGGCGTGCGGTCGCAGCATTCCCAACTACACCACATGGCATATAATGTAAGGAGGTTTACCATGGTTTCGGTTTTGACAGATCCGTGCGACTGCCCCATAAGCCGCGTGTGGGCACGCCCACGGCTTGGTGCCCCGACCATTAGGTGGTTCGACATATTTAGGGTGGATTTTAGGGGTGGAGGCCGGCGTTCTAGACCGAGGCTCATTGACGATAACAGTCGTCGTGGCCAATCGCAGATGTGGCATACCGAAGGGGAGGGTAGAACGGCAGGAGAAATGTCTTCGCATGACTTGCAAGTGCTAGATTTCATTTTGGGGCTGTCAGTGACGTCATACCAAAGATCGGAACGGGTATAACATAAATCCGTACAGTGGCGAATTCTTCCAACTTCCCTGATTTCTCAGGTCAATAAACCTACTCCCACACGCGGGAATGGGTCACACCATTATTGGGGGTCTCGACAGCGCACATCATTTACTGTCTAGGGGAGGGTCTGGGCGATCCACGATATCGGGCAAGTATCGAGGGAAGCTCGTCCATGTGGTCGGAACACAACTCGGCTGTAAATTTATGTGTAACGTGAAAAAAACCTAGGACGCCAGTACTGAAGTTGATGTGTTAAAGTATACATAACGTAGCTTGGTGAATCTGCGGGCGTAGTATTACATGGCCACCAAGGTGCTGTAGTAATTGGGATCGTCCTATAGCTAGGTAACGGCAATATTACGAACATAGGCACGGCCAACAGGGGAGCACGAAGTTAATTGACTGCACATCTATCAGTCGGACGGGAAACAGCACTGAAGTTGACAACATACAGAGGCGTGAACGGGACTTTGTGCCAGAGTGTAGTCTCTGGTTGTCAGCCTATCATTTTTTGTGGGCGCGACGCAGCCTTAGGCGGATGTATTCTCACCAGGTCGTCGTCATCCTGTTTCTGCGGGTGGCCAGTCCTTGCGATCCTACACAACCTTCAGCGACAGAAACGGTTGAACGAGCTTCTTAGCATACTCTGACGACGATGCTGACTCGTTGGCCGCGAGCTCTGCTCATAGACTCATATGGGTGCATGAGGGAATGTTTCCAATGGTACCTCACGTTGTCTCTGTCGTCCCTTGAGCGCTAAAGCTCACAACTATAGACAAGGCGGGCGTTACCTCTGCAGGTATACACTGCCAGATGTAAGCAGGACGTCGAATTTCTTGGGTGTAGGTGCGTTTGCTTCTTCCATGTGCAACACCCGCGCGCCCCCTAGACTGATAGCCAGAATCCATGTACCACTTGAGGAAGTGTTGTCAATGTGGGGAAGTATTTCCCCTTCCGAGGCGAGATGTAAAATGTGTGTCTGCGTGTTTTTGGACGGGTATAGAGTGTGCAATCGGTTTAATATCCGAGAAAGTTCCAAAGTTTGCGATTCTCCCCAGGATGAAAGGTGCATCTCGCGATAATCTCGGATGACATTGTCATAGTGGCCCTACTCGATGAGTTGTGGGACATTGCCACCTCGTTAACACCAATTATCTTACTTTTTGGAACGTATAGAGCCTCTCAGGCAAGAACACGTCAGCTTCGGACGGACCATGTAGAAGACGGTACTGTTTCTGGAGCTTGCGTACACGCTTGCTCTCGAGGGAATTCAGTTGGTCCAGTGCGGCGGACAAGAGAATCCGCTGTTCATGGGTGTCCAGAAAATTCGGAAATAGCGTGAAACCACGGGGAAGGTCGTCCTTTCCAGTCGTAGATAGGAAACGAAATCCGACACGTTTCAGTGGTGCCAGTGAACACAGTCGCGTCTGCATCGTGGAATAGAAGATGCCCCGTCGATGCTTCAACTCGGCGTTGTCGAGCGAACGGAAGGTGTTTAGGAGCCACGTGACTTCAAATGTAGCACACTCCCGAAAATGAGAAAATCTGAATGTGTCGGTCATGCATGCCGGGAAGATGCATAGCAGGAGGACCACTTTTCGACTTCTCGGGGGTACACGAGCAGCAGCGTCAGCTGCAAAGCCTTTGGTGACCACCTTTGCTATGGCGGAATGCTTACGATTTACGGAGCCTCCCACAGCCCTCAGCGCGAAGCGCAGTATTCGACCAAGAAGTGTCTACCCAGTCCGACTTACAGTCGTCTTGGCCTCCTTCTCGTTCTCCGGTACCGATGTCGACCCCTTCTCTGCCGTCCGCGTCTCTTCTAAGCCGAGCATCGTCGGCTGTCCAACCGATCCGTTCGTTGCCTTCGAGAGCTTCTACCTCGAGATGGTCTCAATTCCCCGAGAAAACCAAATCATCAGACTCCGCTTTGCTGAATGAATCCTTCCAACGTGCCCCCTCTTTTCCTGCTGCTGGCAACAGGGAGAACATCCGTCCAAGGGATATTCTCTCCCGGGCCCCTGTACGGCCTTTTCCCAGCCACCCTACCAACTTTGTGCGTGACTCTGTCCCGCATACTAGCGCACGGCCAGAGCCGTTCCCGTCGAATTCCGTCCGTTCTTCTTCTGATTTTTTATCCAACCAAGCACAACTTCGTTTACAGGAAGCACGACCACCCCCGGCGCAATTGACGCGCCCTGTATTCGATGCAGATCTAGACGTCTCCCAGGACGACAACCCCGTGACACAACTGAGGGATTTTGAGGTTCCGTCATCGCCTTCACGGCTCCTTACCAGAGAGCGAGATCGACCTAAACGTCCTGGTCGGAAAGGAGAGTTCAAGGAGCGTGGTTCCCTAATACACTCATCAGACTCCTCGATTCCCGCTACCAAACACAAGTCATCAAACCGCTGGCAACAGCTTGAACGAAAAAAGATTAGAGATAGAGAGAAGAAGGCAAGGTCTGTGGAGAAACAGAATGTCAAGACTGACCTGTATATTCCTACTACTGTTACTGTGGGTCAGTTTGCTAGATTGCTGAACGTTCGTTTGGGTGAGTCACTAAGAGTTTTGTGTGGTTCGAAGATCTGGACATACATAACTCCCAGGAACTCTGCAAAAGAAAATGGTCCAAGCAGGCATGCGAGAAGATACTTCGTACAACCATGGTACTCTCTTCGTTTGAACATGCTCGTATTCAAGCTGATGTAGGGTAGTTCTCACCTCCGATTATGCTGCCCTCCTTGCTGAGGAGTTCGGCAGGAATCCTATAATAAACGATGAGGCCGCATTCGACCTGTATCCCCCGTATGCCGTCCTTGCTGGTGTTCTTGAATGGGTCACTTACACCGTAGCATCGCAGACCTCCCCATCCAGACCCCCGTATCCTCCCGCTTCGCCCCCCAGTTGTCGCTATTATGGGTCATGTTGACCATGGAAAGACGACTCTCCTTGATAATCTTCGCTCGTCTTCTGTGGCGGCTTCCGAGGCTGGAGGTATCACGCAGCACATAGGTGCTTTTTGTGTACCCGTGAGGTCACCCTTGCATTCATCCGATGAGGCGCAGCCAAGTACGACCGATATGACTGACGATCGCCTCATTACTTTTCTGGATACTCCTGGTCATTCTGCGTTTTCCGCTATGCGTGCTCGAGGCACCTCTGTAACTGATATGGTGGTTCTTGTCGTCGCGGCTGATGATGGTGTCATGCCCCAGACTCTCGAGGTCATCAATCTCGTCAATCGTGAGAAGGACAGAAGTAATATTGGATTGGTGGTAGCGATCAACAAGATTGATAAAGACGAGGCTGACGTGGTACGCTTTCCTTCATACCGCTACCGTCTGCGTGCCACAAGTCATCCGATGAGAACAGGAACAAACAAAGCTGTCTCTTTTGGCGGCCGGCGTATCGCTTGAAGAGTACGGTGGCGACGTGCCTTGTGTAGAGATCTCGGGACTCACTGGCCGTGGCTTGCCTGACCTCATCGAAACCGTGGCACTTATGGCTGATGTCATGGATCTGCGTGCAGAGAGAGACTGTCCAGTTGTAGGATACGTGCTAGAGTCCAAGGTACAGAAGGGACTAGGGTGCGTGTCCCTTTCGAAGAATACGCCCATGTGCCCATGTTCATTTGCATCACATTGTTTACAGCCCTGTGGCAACCGTCCTTGTAACCCGCGGCACTCTCGTTCCAGGTACACCACTATTAGCCGGGACCTCTACGTGTTCCACTCGTCGTTTGCTCTCGCCAACAATCCAACCGCTCACGGCTGTTCCACCTGGGATGCCCGCTATAGTGACTGGTTGGAAGTCACTTCCCGCAGCTGGTGACGAAGTGTTGGCTGGAAGTGAGGGTGATATCAAGAAGGCCAAAGCAAACCGTCTTAAGAAGAAGGATGTAGAGAGTGTCCTGCAAGACGTAGAAGTCATTAATGCTGAGCGAAAGGCACGTAGAGAGAATGAAGCTGCTAATGGAACCCGCGGGCAGGTGAAGGGCAAGGATGAGACCGAAGAACGAAAGAAGTTGAAGCTCGTCGTCAAGGGGGATGTCAGTGGGAGCGTGGAAGCACTCGTCGGTGCTCTTGAAGGCATTGGCAATGACCTCGCTGGTGTAGATATTGTCTCTACAGGTGTGGGAGACGTCACGGAGACAGATGTCATGATGGCTAAGACTGCGGATGGTGTGTTACTTCCGCTTTCGATGACTCAATCGAGAACTTATTATGCCGGTCACTCAGCTTTGATCGTCGCGTTTTCCGTCTCTGTTCCTCGGACCGTTCAGGGCATCGCATCTCAGGATTGCGTTACGATCTACCCATCCGACGTAATTTACCGCGTTATAGACCACGTTCGCGAACGTGTCGCCTCGCTCCTTCCTTGCACATATGCAACTAAAGTTATAGGCGAAGCAACAGTGCTTCAACTATTCGATATTCATACCAAAGCAAATATTACTAAGAAAATTGCTGGCTGTAGGGTTGGGAATGGAGTTGTCGAAAAGGCTTGCACGGCCAGAGTCATCAGAGATGGTGATGTGATCCACGAAGGTGCGTAACTAAATGATGCAGCGATCCGACATCCTATTAACCTGTGTGTAGGCCCCCTCGACACGCTACGTCAACTCAAAGCCGAGGTGACAGAAGTTCGGAAAGGCCTGGAATGTGGTATTAGCTTAAAGGACTATAACGACCTGCGCGAAGGTGACCTGGTACAGGCGTTCAAACTAATAGAAATACCCGCCGTCTTCTGAGAGTATCAGCCCACCCTTGCTTCCCGTAGACGAACCTTAATAGAAATTGTAACGCACCAATGATTGCTAATGATGGTTCCCCTAACAAATGGTCACGAAAACCACTTTCACAGTCAGTTCTCCGGAATATCGGCACAGCTGACATCCTTCCACACACTCTCCGGAAATTCCGGGTGAGACCAGCGAAGAGTCGGCGGCGGATGCGGGATGCCGGAACGGTGGACTCCGCGGGTCTGTCAAGCGTTCCAGGTCCCGTCGTCTTGCCGATATTAATTGGAATCAGGAAACACATTCGGCAGGCTGGCCGTGGACCCGCTGAACAGTACGTCGCAACGAGATAGAACGCTCGAAACGGACAAGGCGTCCCAGCCGCATGCCATGTTAATAGTACAGACAAACTCTATCGTGCCATGAAAACGAATGATACCGTGGTCTGAGAATATCTAAATGCAAGGGGTTCCGAAAACGAGAGGAAAAAAGACCGAGAAGCGACAAGGGATTTTTAAAAAAAGAAAAGCAAGTAATGACAGCATGCAAGGAGTGTGAAATCAATGAGAAATCAAGGGCTATGATACTCGCAAGGGTCGCACGTCATCTGACGGTTACTTACACCTGTTGCTCAGAAGTGAATGGTGATGCCGAGTACGGAGGGCCGAGACACAGAACGGCTCTTTTTGCGTAAAGCCGCACGTCTGGCCTCGCGTTTCGTAGCTGAGCGGGTGATCTTAGCACATGACCACAATGGGCCGCCGAAGGAAACAAGTCCAAACTCGTCGCATGGCACCAGAGGAAGGCCGGGACCGTTGCGCACATGTAAATGAGGTGATGGCGAGGAAGAGGATACCCTGCTGGTACGCAGATCCCGGCAAGTTGACAACGTATATGGGTTCGATGCTGATGGCGAAAAGAAAGGTTGTGGAGAAGAGTTTAATGATAGATATGAGTACGAATTTTTGCATTTCGACTTTGCCGGCGTAGCGGAGTAAAAGGACGCGGTGGACTCAACAAGGGTATCCGACGAGGAGAGCGCAGGGACGCAAAGCTGCAGATGAAGGGATGAAGTAGACCTGTTGCAATCAACCTACGGCTGCTGAGTTTACTGGATGTGTAGGGTGGGAATTCAACTTACAGACAGCTTATCTGTTACGTCTCGATGAGAAGAGATACCTTGACAGAACTTGTTGCGCAAGTTCGTCTGCCCCGAAACTCTCCTAAGCTTCCTAGACGAGGGAAGATATCTCTGGTCCACTAGTTGATCACTATACTGTAAAGGCATGTCCTCCGCTGTGGCCGGGAGAGATTGCAAAATCGCTGCAGTACGCAAACGAAGTTTCCGCGTACGCAGACGAATCCTATCACCGGGCTTATTCAGGGCATACGGGGAACAACGCGTCCCCCCTCCTACATGATGGGGGATACGAGAGCTGTGGTGGGACGAAGTGCACTCGATGTCATCATGGGACTGGGTTGCGATATGGTCCAACGAGACCGGTTGCGATATCAGAAGGGTGGTTGAGGAGTTACCCTCCAGGGCCAATTTCCAACAGGTGGTGTCGCGCTCATTAGGGGTCAGATGTTCCGTCAGGGCGCTGTACGCGACAGGAACGTCGCATTGGCTGAAGCCTCGGGATATTGATTTTGAAGTGCCGTGAAAGTTTTTTGTCGACTTTGAAGACGAAGAAAGAGGTAGGTCACAGTCCTGTTGAAAAGACGGCGCCGCTGTAGCACAAGAAACTGAACAGCGACTACACCGTCTCCCAGTGGATCTTGCGGACATTGCCTGAATGTGGCGACTAGTATTACAGAAAAGACCTGCCTTGACGGTTGTTGAAAACACGGTTGACCGTTCTCAACCGTCGTTCAGGAGTGTCAGGATGGTTTGAACTTTGCCGGTCATGTGCACCGGCCACGAGGCAAGTCAACCGCCGCGGTCACGTTGGTTTATGCGAAGTTGGCAACGTTGAACGACGGGACCCGAGTCAAGCCGCATATTCGATATCATACCTTACTGGTAGTGCAAAACGAGAACGTACCTCGTTGTCGAATGTCGTTGCCCAGCGCCAAGTGACTGAGCTCGACCGACGCTCGTCGATCATCGCATCCTTACCACTGCTTACAAATCCTCTATATGGGCTGAAGTAAGTTGCTATTCGAACTATCACCCTTGCCAGAAGCCACACTTGCACGTCTGGCGTCCGGAACATGGCAGCACCGCTTCTCGCGTTCCATAAGGATATTTTGGAGAAGATACACGACCCGTCGACGAGCGAGCTGCTGTTACTCGCCCGTGGCCTCGGGCTTCGCCGCATGGTCTGCACTCTCATGAAGATCTACGACTCTCCCCAGAATCTGGTTGTCCTCGTCAATGCCACTCCGGAGGAAGAGGCGGCGATAGGCGAGGAGTTAGGTATAATGGGTTGCAGAAAACCTGGCCTCCGGGTGGTCGGTTATGAAATGGGGAAACGAGACAGGTTCGCATGGACTTCAGCATCCTGGACGCAGGATTCATACCGACTAGACAGGATCTCTACAAGAAAGGTGGCCTTTTCTCCGTGACCTCGCGTATATTAGTCGTGGACATGCTGCAGTCGGATATTCCTATCGAGCTCATCACGGGAATTCTTGTCTTGCATGCTGAGCGGTACGGTTCGCCCAAGTTCAGAGAGTTTGTACTCAATCCCTCCGAGAGTCACTTCCCTCGCATTGGAGGCATTTATAGTCCGACTTTACCGTGAAAAGAATAGTACCGGTTTCCTGAAAGCTTTCTCTGATCAGCCCGAATCCATCACCAGCGGACTGTCACCCTTGCGAAATATCATGAAAGAGCTCCATTTACGGATTGTTCACATATATCCTCGGTTCGTATTAAGTCATTGTATGCATAGCACTCTAAGTATGTCCATTAGGTTTCACGAGATTGTCAAGTCCACGCTCGAGAACCGGAAAGCTGATGTCATAGAATTGTACCAACATATGACAGAATCAATGCAGACTATCCACCATGCAATAGTGCAATGTATGACAATGACCCTATCCGAACTAAAGCGTTCGCATGGTACGGTTAGTATGGGAATCCCGTCAGTTCCGCACGTTTCGTTCATGTATTGATTCACCTGTAGCTGGAGCTCGATGACCTCACTATCGAAAACGCATACTTCAAGTCGTTCGACGCGGTCGTCCGCAGGCAGTTGGATCCAGTATGGCACAAGGTTGGGCCAAGGACAAAACAGCTGGTCGGCGACTTGTCCACCCTTCGCCGTCTGTTGACGTGAGCATTCTCTTCTGACTCCTTTTTAGATGCTTGATGAAACTTGCCCTTAGCTACCTTCTATCATATGATGCGTTTTCTTTTTACGAGTATCTCGAGACTCTTATCGCCTGCAACACTACCTCAACTTTCAGTGGAGAAAAGCGGCTGAACCAGTCCCCATGGATGCTGACGGACGCCGCAAATATAATATTTCAGACTGCAAAACGCAGGTGTTACACTCTCTCCAAAAAATCTGCAAATAGACCAGATGATGTTACATTCGACGACCAGGATGGGTGGGATGCCTTGGATGACATAGAGGGATGCCGGGGCCAGCCAGCCAATAAACTTGGAAAATCGTGGATACCGGAAGGATTGGATCCTGTTGCAGAAGAGCTTCCGAAGTGGGAATTGCTCGCAGATGTACTGCAAGAAGTGGAGGAAGAGATTATAAGGCACGAAAGTTTTACCAGTGCGTACTTCCACCATGGTCCGGCCAGTGAGCTTAGCAGCTCTCAGATATCAAGGGCTCGAATACGGTGCTCGTTATGACTTCGTCTTCTCGGGCTTCTGCATTGGTGAGCGAGTTCCTTTCAAATATGGATCTCGACGCTCCCAAGGGTAAACGTGGCCGGAGAATGATGGAGAAGAAGCTGCGTCAGTACCTGTTTTGGAAAAGTAAACTGGCGAGTCAGAGTGAAGGGACGAAGAGCCCGTCGTGTACTGGGGTGAAAGCCAAGAAAAACGCAGCTCCTACTGTGGCTGGCAAGTCAATGGAGAGAACAACGAACCAGAGCCTCGCTCTGAGGAAGAAGGAGGAAATGAAGCAAGCGAGGGGAGCGAATAGGCGTCGGGTCCGTGGCGGCGCGCCTTCCGCAACGAGTAAACCTCTGTCAGACACCAACTCCGAAAATACGGCCATAAACGACGGTAGTGAGGATATCGAGGTAATGTGAGGTTTCATTTTCGGCGTATTTTTGCACTTTCGCCGTACCAACCATGCTTTGAAGCGTCGCAGCACAGAATCCATCGTCTCTGAACGATATCCTAGTTGGAGATAATGACTTTGGATTATTGGAGCAGATTATTTCCGGTCAACTCCAAGATGCTTTTGATACCCAATACGGACTACTGCCATCCGAACAGACTGTGATAGTGAGGGCATATTCAGATGATTCGGATGACCGGGTCTTAGCAGAGTTGCAACCGAAATTTATTGTGATGTTTGAGCCCAGCCTCGAGTTCGTGCGCAGAGTCGAGGTAAGTCCTTTGAGTGGAACCCTTTTTATTATTAAAGACACTTTCACAGGTGTTTAAAAATTCCCATCCTGGCCTCGGCGTTAGAGTTTACTTCATGATTTACCAGTTGAGTTGTGAGGAGCATAAATATCTCGCCGCCCTGAGGCGAGAGAAGGACTCCTTCGAGCGGTTGATCAAAGAAAGAGGGGTACGTCAATCAACTCCCTTCTCCGAATGCGATTGCGATATCTTGTTAGATCATGCTCAATCCTGTATTCGAAGAGCAACGACCTAAAGCAGCAGATCAATTCATCCGAACCATCAGCACGCGGTTGGCCGGCGGGCGGAAGGAACTGAGTACACAACCCTCCCAGGTCCGTCAATTTTACTCCATGCCACGACGCGTCTGATAGCCACGGAGGTAATCGTCGACATGCGAGAGTTTCGGTCAACGCTGCCATCACTACTCCACGCATCAGGACTGCAAGTTGTACCAGCCACACTAACGATTGGAGACTACATCCTGACGCCGGAAATATGTATCGAACGGAAGAGCATACCGGACTTGGTTTCTAGTTTCAACAGTGGCAGACTGTAAGTACCTTCATGGCTGACACGGAGAATCGCTTCAATAACCCTTCGGTAAGTTACACGCAGTGCGAACTTATGTCAGTACATTACAAACAGCCGATTCTTCTGATTGAATTTGAGGAGAACAAGGCTTTTTCGCTAGAGGTTCGTCTCTGGCATTGCTTACCTATTAGCATATGTTCAATCTGCTGGTAGCTCATTGCTGAAACAACGAAGTCCTATGCAAAGCCCACCGCGAAAGCAACTTTCAAAAGGGATGCTGGGCCGTCCGAAACCGACCGAGTTCCCTCTCTCCAGTCAAAGATTGTTCTCTTGACACTACAGTTCCCCCGCGTTCGGATTATATGGTCTTCCTCTCCTTACGCAACCGCGGACATATTCAATGACCTGAAGGCTAACAACCCGGAGCCTGACCTATCGCGTGCCATTGCTATTGGAGCCGAGGAAGAACCCGATGTCGGTGCGGGTGTCAACACTGCAGCGGAAGACTTGCTGCGATGTCTCCCGGGCATCTCCGCTAAAAATGTCAAGTACGTGATGAGCAAGGTGAACAGTGTGCGTGAGTTCTGTGAGATGACAAGAGAGGAAATACAAGGAATTCTTGGGGTTGAACCCGGGAATCGGTGTTGGGAATTCATGCATGGGATTGGAAGCATGCGTTCGTAGCGGCACGTCGGTCTCCCCGTTTGACCTCTGTCCCTAGAGCGGTGGGCTGTGCATACATATTGCCTGTACGCATCAGTTTCTGGAGTACGATTCGTTGTTGAATTCAGAGGCCTTTTTCTCGAAATCACAACTCCTAGTTAGTGTGGTGTGCAATGTGTCTGCGTCTACGATTCTTGCAACGCAGTAAATGTCCTCAATGCAACGTAAAACCTGACCAGATATAACATTCTGTTTAGTCTGAATAAACCGACTTATAGTTTGATACCCAAACCTAGTACCTCCAGATGGGGGGCTGGCTGCTGGAATTGTGCATGGGGAAGTCGAGAAACGCCTGACGGACTCTGGAAAAATATACCTGCCCTTAGAATACCCCCTCAAGTGATGCCATTTGCGAGTGGGCATAATGAATACGCTGTTCGAAAAAGCCACTCTCGAAACTGTCACAAGTAGAGGGGAAGGCTTGAGTTCTTTTGCACAGGACTGAATTAGCTCCTTGAAGCTTGAGAGACTGTACACGTGACTCACCTGTCCCAAATCTGATGGTGCATTAGCTCCAACGCCGACATGCAACTTGGGTCATATAAGTAGGTCTCCGTTGACTCCGTCACGAAATGTTGGCGTCGACGGCGGTTAGGACCTTCCGCTCGCTGAGACAGCCGAATGCGCGTGGCTTGTTGGCACCCACACACCTGCTGTCCAGACCGCGCCCTCTGTTGCAGCCTCGAATCAATAGCCGCTACTTCTTTTCAGCTCCAAGACGCAGTGTTCAATACTCCCGCTTCCCCGACGGGCGACAGCAGAACTCTAGTTGGCTTCCGCGAGATCCCGCGGCAAGAATCGCGATCTACATCAGCATAGGAGGCGTACTTTACTACGTTGCGCAGTAAGTCCTCAATGATAACCTTTCTTCCCTCTCACTATATTTGCAACTACAGCCTAGAACAAGTTCCAGAGACCGGTCGATGGCGGTTCATGGACATCAGCCCCAGGTTGGACAGCAAGCTTGCCCAAGCCTCCTATGCAGAACTACTCACTCAGTTTCGCGGGAAGATCCTCCCTGCCGACCATCCTATCACACGTCATGTGCACCGAGTTGTCACCGATATCCTCGAAACTAACAATCTTGGGAGTTTGTACTCAAGCGAGCCTCGTCGACGGTCGTTCTTCGGGGACGATGCCTGGGAGGAGGATGCTTTTGCTGCTGCAAGACCGCGGACGGCGAACCCCGTTCCTGAGAGCGGTGGAAAGGAATGGCATCTTTTGGTTGTAAACGATCCCAAGGTCGTCAATGCAATGGCGACGTTTGGTTTGCATCTTTCTTGCTGTGGCTCGGTATGTGGGTGATTTACCGTGCATGCACAGGCAATATTGTAGTGTTCACCGGCATATTGCCTATATGTAAGAACGAGCAAGGCCTTGCCGCCGTTCTTGGCCATGGTCCGTCCTTTTCTATTCGTATTCATCCTTAGGGTCATTGTCTCAAACTACCATTCAGAAATCGGGCACGTAGGTCCGTGCCGACTGACTCCCCCTCCCTCCCCCGCAATGACGCTAATGATATTTCCTAGTTGCCAGGCATCCCCAAGAACGCTATTCTTCGACCAAGATTCTCATCTTTGTCGCGTTCCTTCTCCAAGCTGTTGGTCTGGATTGGGGCTTCAGTAATCTCGTCAGCAAATTATTGCTGGATCTACCGAATTCTCGTAAGCAGGAGCTAGAAGGTCGACTACGCCACTACTTTCCGCGATACAGTACTAATTTTGAGCTTGGTCAAATAGCGGACACGGTCGGTTTGCGCCTGATCGCACGAGCATGCTACGATCCTCGATCCGCTGTAGAGTCAGTCGATTCGCTTGCTGTACCTTCGGATTTTTCTGACGTTCCTTCGTGCGTGTAGGATGCACCTCCGACTCGCTAACCACGAACGCATTCACGGCGGCTCAAGCTTGGAATTCTTACGAACACATCCTGGAGCAACGCGACGTATCCAGGTAGGCTATTTTCATCCGGTGTCTCCCCTTTTATACATCCGCTGATTTCTGAATTATTTAGCACCTTGAAGAACAAATTCCAGAGGCGGATGCCATCCGTGTCGGCAATCCGCGGTGTACTACAGAGCAACATTCAATAGATCAATTCAACAGAATGTCACGCTGGGCTGATAGAGCAGTCCACGAGGTGCCGTTTCAGTTGTGAAGGAAGGGACGTACAAGATTTGAGATAGGCACTGAATGCATGGTATATAGATGTAAGCGCATACATACTATTAAGATCAACAAGTTCTCGCTCCCATTACGTGAAACACCGCCAACTCCCAAAAAATCCACCAGGAAAACCCCAAAGCTGGAACTTCAACCAAAAAAAAAAAGACAGATCCCAAAGAGACAAAGCAAGTCGATAGAGAGCACAATCACCAAAAAGACAAGCCAATCAAGCCAATTAAACCTATTACAAACGAATATGTGAACCTGTTGCTGTGCGCGTGCGCGCTGTCGGCACTTGAAACATATTTGGATGAGTCTGTCGACGAGGACGAGAATCCACACAATCCGGAACCCGGAAGTTCAGACGAGGGTATGAGAACGACAGGCTGCCCACCGAGGGTATAGGCGACCTCGACAGTACCGTTGCTGCCCACCACCCAATGGACACAAGTGAGAATACTGGACATGGTAATACTCTCAGGTCGGCGCACAAAAGTCTAGTCAGCACACTCACTTGACCAAATCGGTCTCAGTCTGAAAAGGGGTGTAAACGGGTATGCTGACGTTTCGTGGCTTAGTGGTTGCATGTCAACCTTGAGTTGGGCACGAATTTTGGTGGTCGATCTTACCGGAGAACCGATATTTGTCATGATAGATATCACATCTCCCTTCATGATCGCGATACCGTACTCGGTTGTAGCAAGGACATTTGCCGACGAATGCAGCCATGTAGAGTTTTGCGTCAGAAAGTTACGGAACTAAAGAGGCGTCAATACGGCAAAATGGATACACAAGTAGGGTAACTTCACTTTGTTCAGCGTTGTGACCAACTGGTATGCGGTAGTATTGGCATAGCCAGACGGCCACAAAGGTTCACGGTTGTACTGAGGACAGGGTAAGTGCTGGCGTGGAGTATGACGAAGAGAAACAAAGTACGGGATCAGAGTTTCCATTTAAGTACTGTTCTTGACCATAATACACGATTGGAATACTGTCGAGATGGTCGGAAGCTGTCACAACAGGTGATGCACTTCTTACCCGTCGGACATGAAAGTAAACACCATTGCGTTACTAGGGATGCAGCTTGTAAGGATGAATCAAGCGCTTGAAATACCACAACGTACTAGAGACTTTGAGGGTCTACAGATATGTTGTGCCAGCGGGGAACGTCCTGATTTTCGAGGAAATTGCCAAGTACGCCAGTGTCCTGTCATGGGTAAGGAACTACTTCGTGTGCCATATAAAAATCACCTACTTTGAACAATGCTTTGGACTGGGCCATCATGTCGCTCACAGCGGTGGTGTTCAATGGGCCCGGTATAGTGAAAGCCTCGACAAGAGAATCGTACATTGGATAGTGTAAAACGGAGTCGAGCCCATTAGGGCCTTGAAACGACGCAGCTTCGCTTACCACAGGCATTAGATGAGGAACATGTTAGGCAGGGACAGTACATACACGGGGTCGGAACCAAAGACTTCACCGATACAGAAAACGCCAGCTCTTGCGCAAAATACTGGCCAGAAGTCCATATTTACGTGCCTATAATTTGTGAGGAAGCAAGTCTGGGACGAGTCAGAGTAGCTTACTTTGCGGCTAGCAGTGCAAGCATCAGATGCGCCTCCGATCAAAAAAAGTAATGCATACCGTCAATCCGAAGCCCATCGATGTTATAAGCCTTCACAAGAGACTCAATCCAGTCGCCAAATCCAGATACGACGGTAGGATCCTCGGTATTAATATCTGGCAAAGGAACGACTGTGTCCCCGAGCCAACATTTTTCGATGCTCGTATTGTTGTTCCAATCTATCACACAGTATGGATGATACTGCGACTGTTCAAGAACGCCCGTTAGGGATAAGCGATGGAATCACATGGGTAAAACAGACCGAGTTCTTAAACATATAAGTGGACAAATCAGGATTGGTCGAGGTTGCCATGACATCGTTCACGACTACATCAACCATCAGGTACCTTTTAATCGATGTCAGCAAGGTTTCCGAATTGATCCTAACGAGAGTAATAACACACATCCCACGACGATGCAGTTCGTCGGAGAGCGCCTTGAGATCGTCGGATGTACCAAAATGGTCATTCAGTTGGGTGGCGTCGGCAATCCAGTAACCGTGGTATGGGTCGCCGTAGGGGGTAGTGGAACCCTGGTAATTCTGCGAGACAGGACTAATCCAGACTTTTGACGGGTCAAGCAGCAGGCAAAAAAAAAAAAAAAAAAAAAAAAACGGTGAGGATGAAAGACACCTACCAGCTGTGAAGCCAGCGTCTTGGATATAATCCAGATTCTCTCTGAGGCTGCCGATGGTGATACATATGTACATGGACGACCGCGGATCATCCTCCAAACTCACGTATTCCAAGTACCGCCACACCACGTCCGGTCTGCAGTGTCGCATTTGGTGGGGTCGGCACCCTGGGGTAGTGCATACCTGTCGATGATGACTCTCGGGGAGAGTCAAGAAGAGCTATGGAACGAAAGTAATGAGAGACAGACTGGTAAATAGAACGAGATCTCCACTGGTCAGCTGTTGCAGCCAAGGACGGGGATGCGAACGCGAGAAACGCGAACGTTGCGACCAGGGCAACGAGGGGACACATTGACGAAACCAAACGAGAGGAAGGGGAGTAAGGAGCGTCTGAGATGCCTCTGCGACGAGGGACACGAGGAGAAGATGCGAATATTTATTTTTTATTTATTTATTGACAGCAGTCTTTCCAGAATGCCATCACATGAAGAAGCGGGGTGCGGATCATCCGGGCCCCTTTTCCCCACACACGTGCTTATATAAGACACATCCTCGGCCCATCAGACTATTTCCTTTTTCGGCAATGCAGTCGTTCACTCTCTACGGCTGGCTCGTATGTGTATGGGTCCTCACCGTATCTTTCCAGGCAAGTGGACGAGGAATTTATATGACGTGCACTGAATGTGTATCATATCAGTATGGCTACCACATATCTGCTCTGAACCAACTCCAGGATGTCTTGACGTGTCGCCGCATCGACACGTCAATGTCAGCTCCAGCTCACCACATGGGTCTTCCCACCTGCATTCCTATGAACGATGCAACCTTCTCTCTCGTTACTTCTCTCTTCACCGTAGGTGGATTGTGTGGTAGTTTGTCTGCCAACATTGCTATGGACCGCTACGGCCGAAAAGGTGCCACTCGTATAAGTTCCGTCTGCAACGCAGCAGGCGCGCTTCTATCTGCTGTGGCAGCTTCCGTAGCGGCGATCGCTGTCGGAAGGCATGCCATAACCTGGTTGTTCGTCACTTAGAAAATTGACAATTGCTTCAGATTCCTTGTTGGTCTCGCCGCAGGTATCGGCATTTGTGTTGGCCCCATTTACCTCGCAGAGATTGCCCACCCCAACATCAGGGGGAATATCGGTGCGCATTACTGCGTATCTGCTACTATCGCTCAAAAGTCGCCTCTCAGGGGTCGGTACACAGCTGGCCATCGTTATCGGAATCATGGTCACCCAAGCAATGGGCTTCGGTCTCGCAACCCCTAAGCATTGGCGCCTCGTATTGTTTATCTCGGCCGCACTCTCCATCACCCAGTTTCTTATGAGTCACATTATAACCGAATCACCAGTCTACCTGAAACGTATTGGCCTGCCAGAGCAGCAAAAGCGTGCCTTGCAACGCTTATGGAGTGACTACACTCTCCGAGACCGTGGGTCACCTGCACACTTTCCCGGCCACGCTGACTAGCTGTTTGATAGCTGATGAATTCGCAGAGCAACCGCTAATTGGAAATGAAGAAAGACCCAGTCCAGGTATGGGAGACCGGACTACAGTCACCCTTCCACAACTTTGCCGTACCCCCGAATTACGTCGAGCACTCCTCATCGCCGTCTCTGCAATGACTTCCCAACAACTTTCAGGTGGGTGCATTCTCCTCCATGGGCGATTTACTTACCCTGCTATTTCAGGCATCAATGCAGGTAAGCCGTTCCTATTTGTAATGCTCGGGAAGTCGTAATGGCACTCCAGTGTTGTACTATAGCAATGCCATCCTGTCACGAGCGCTTCCTGCCCTTGCTCCCTATGTCTCCTTGGCAATTACTGTCGTCAATTTTCTGATGACTTTCCCTCCCATATTTTTGATCGAGGTTTGTTTATAATTCCATATCGCAGTTCTCAAATTTTTGAACTATTGATCGCAGCGTCTTGGCAGAAAGCAGCTGATGCGGCTCTCCGTCGCTGGAGCAATTCTTTCTCACCTCGCCGTTGGATACGGCCTCGACGCCGGAATGGTCTCCATCTCCAGCATTGCCATTGCCGTATTTGTGATGTATATTTACTCCCCATTTCCGTAATGGACAGTATTACCGATCCGTTTCGCAGGTCATTCGCTATAGGATTGGGCCCCGTACCATTCGTCATTATCCCAGAAGTCGCCCCCTCACACGTATGGCTCGCATCTTTTCTCCCTTTGGTCCCCCTAATTCACTTAACAGGCGTCGTCCTCGATTTCGTCTGTGGCCCTGTCGGTCAACTGTAAGCAGCTCACGAACCACCTTCCTCGACTAATCACCTTTCAGGGATCATGAACTTCGTCGTCGGCCTAGTTTTCCTCCCACTCAGGAATTTCCTTGCTAATGGGGACCCCACAAAAGAAGGCAGAGTATTTTACGTGTTCGCAGGCGCCTTACTCTGCTCGTCACTTGCCTTTTCGAAGTTTTATAGGCGTTAAATCTCTTTGAGAGTTGTTGCCCTCTGGTACTACTTTTTGTCACACAATTCTTCCGACTTTCAGGAGTGGGGTATGTATCGATTCAATGCTCGTCCAAGTGTGGTGGTCGTGCAGTTGGCTGCATAAGTTTATAACGTCACGCTGGAATGCTGGAATACTCGAAAAGTATATACATACGTTTTACGATGCAAGATAAGTCTGTTGGCGACCCTGTCTAGCAGTCAGATTTACTGGTAACTATGTCGATGAAGGAATGGGATTGAGGGTTATGTAATGGATACGCGGTGGCAGTCGAGCTCGACAGTCTCCTCTGCCTGGCCGCAAGGGAAGTTGAACGTTTTCTCGCTGGGACCTGCCATGTCCGATAAGGAGAGAAAGGAGATCGAAGCCTTCTTCGCTTTCTTTGCAACGTTCGACCTTGGTTGCCCGGTCACCACGGCCACCGACCTCAGTGATGGTGCTGCTTTGTTTGCAGTCCTCGCCCTCGTGTACGTCGGCCCCGCGCGACCGGAATAATGTCTGCGTCTCACTTACTTAGCCTCATAGCGATGCCAACTACTTCTGCCAGCCCGCACGCGCCTCCTCTCAGCCCTCAGATAACTGGGTCCTCCGTTTCAGCACGCTCAAACGACTCTACCGTCTCTTGACCCAATATTTCGAAGACGTGTTGCAGAAACCGACATCTTCACTTGATGTGCCAAACCTTCAGGCTGCCGCAAAGGACTCTGATGTGGTTGCACTCCTTATCATGTGCCGCATGACCCTTGCCGTAGCCGTCCAATGCGAGCAAAACCGAGAGATCATCGAGCACATACAACGTCTCGACGAGGATGCACAACATCACCTCATGAAAGCTATTGAGCAGGTCAGGTCCTTCGCACTGGGAGACTATGGTAAAGTAATAAATGAGTTAGGTCATGGTCAAAATTAGCACATCTCCAGACGACAGCAGCGGCAATGCGACCGGCATGACCGAGTCAGTACTCGTTTGTCCACGAATGCCGTCTGCTCATATTATAGTAGAGATGATCACTACTATCGCATTCAATCCGAGCGTAGCCAGATCCTTGCAGAGAAAGAAAATACCGAGAAGATTTATGCAGCTCTTCTCGAAGAACACCGCACTTTACAAACGAATTTCGACGATGTCGTTTCAGAGAAGGAAGATGCGCTTTCCCGGCTCCGTGAACTTCAGCACGATGTGGAAAACAGACACCATGATAAAGCGGATACTCATATGCGCGCCGAGATCGACAGATTAAGGGCAGAATTGTGAGGCTTTTTCGAATCATTCTGGAGCGGCTCAAGTGTCTGATATCTGCGGAGACGCTAGACAGAAGAGCGAAGACAACCTTGCCATGGCAGAGACCGAACTGGACAAGCAAACTTCCCTAGTTACAGACTTTACACGGAAGGTCGATGAACTTCAGGTCCAAGCTGACCAGGCAGCGCGGCTTAAAGACCAGCTTGACGAGTGCGCTCTCTGCTTCACCTCCCAATCGGATGCTCATTTACAGTCTATCAGATATCGGCACGCGGCTGACAAGCTCCAGAAGACAGAAAATGTCATGGAGAAATACAAGAAAAAACTTCAAGAAAGTGCGGACCTCCGCTCACATGTCAAGGTCAGGTTGATTTTTGTCTGACACACCTTTCGCTGAGCCTGACCACACGTAAAGTCCCTAGAACGACAGAACGCCGACCTGGTTGACAAAAATGCTTCCCTTGAAGAAGAATACCGCAAAGTTGCTGCTTTCAAGCCTCTGATGGAGTCCTATAAGAATCAGATTGCTGAGCTCGAAGTTAAGGTCGCTGGGCGCACTCAGGAAGTGGAGACCGTCAAATTCGAGTTGGAGCAAACGAGGACCAAGCTAAGGGTTACTTCTGAAGAACGTGCCAAGGATTCAGAGATGCTAGAGTTATACCAAGAACGCTTGCGGGAGTTAGAGCTTCTGTCGCACCGCACACCCACTGTAGCAAAAGGGAGCGATCACGAAGAAGAAACTACTCGAAGTACAGACGTCCTCACAGAGGATGAATTGCTCGCCAAACAAAAGTCCCTCGCTTTGGATGAAGAACTCGACGATGCCATTACTGGAACCACGATGACTGATCTCAAGCTCCAGATCCGGAAACTCCAACGGGAGCTTCAAGCGGTTAGGAGGAACGAGGCCGACGCAAGCCGTATATTGGTATTAGAGAACCTGCTGGATGACGCCAACCGCATGAAATCTCGCTACGAAGCTGACTATCTTGCTGCTCACAGAGAGAAGCTCGTCTTGCAACGCGACCTCGAAGAGATTCGCAGCGGAAAGGCTTTGGGCGATGGGTGCGTATACGTACATTACCCTGAAGGCGCAGTAAGCGGATCGATAGGATTTTACAGTGCAGAAGCAGCTATAGCTCTCCGACAACGCTTGAATGAGTTGGTGGACCAGTTAGATGCCTTGCAAAAGGACCATGCGGAATTGAAAGTCTCTTTCGAAACGCAGCAAAGAGAGTTAACCATTGCCAGATCGGATCGTATGTATGCCAGAGCCGACCTTGGTCGTATGCTGACAGATTTCTTGTTCCTAGTCAATCTCGTCAACAAAGACCAAGTCGACATTCTAGCTTCGCTGAGGGAGTCCGTAAATGAGGACAAGGCAGCACTTGAGGCAGAGGGGGAGCGTTTAAGGAAGCAAATCAAGGACCTCGGCGAGAAGAACCGTCTGCAACTGGAGCAAATTAATACCCTGTTGCTGGAGAAGGTAAACCTTCAGAGCGAAGGCATCGGACAGCGAGAAAAAATGCTCCAACGTGAGCGGGCTTTCATGTAAGTGCAAGTTCGGGACGTTCCTTCGGTTTCAATTCGTAATAATTATACTTCGATTAGGGATTTGCGTGCTTCAATTTCTGGGAGGGATGTTCCTGAAGACGTTAAGGCTCGGCTGCTTGCATTGCACGAAGAAAACCAGAATGTCAAGGAACAGTTGAAGACTACTCAAGAGAAGCTCGGGAAAGCGAAACAAGTGATGGTCATGTCATCAGTTGATTGCTTAGTCTAACTGTTCGGTTAGTTCATCAAATCTCAGGATAAACTATTCAAGGAGGAGCAGGCAAAACTTGCATCAATCTCTTCGGTAAGCTCTACCGACGTACATTCAACCACTGAAACGAAATCCCGTACAGAACTATTCCGAAGATGAAGAAGGAAGCCTGCAAGCACAGGTGAAGAACCTGAAAGAGGAGGTTGCTCGTCTCAAGGTACGAATATGCAATAGGATACCCTGTCGCTGGAATGCATTTATCAATCTACAATCGTCAGTCTCGGTGCATCGAACAGGAAAAGCAATACATGTTTGAATTTTCGCAAATGTCAGCGGTCGTCATCAATAGTGGGATGTTCCGACTTCGGAGCACACCTACGCAAAATCGTCCGGCGCCAACAGCCTGGTTGGGCCAACAGCGAAAGAACGTGAGTACTGGACCTTCACTAACTGTTCACTCACGCAGCCTATTGGACAGCTTGGCCGTGCCCTCCAACGTTAGCGGGCGGTCGGCTTATGTGCAACACATGGAGTCGGATGGATACCCAAGACTAGCGTACTGATGCTTTCATGATTATAATTCGATACCAAGCGTTTATGAACGTGACCCACCCGCATGGCGGTCGCTACGTAGACTGGATGGCAGTCCTTATGAGTACACATTAGTCAAACCCCCGGAAAGAATTCGGTAGCAGGTATCCTGTAGTAACAAGTTATTGGAGAATTTGAATATTAGTTCTGAGAGTTCTGAGTGGCTTTGACTTTCAACTGTTACAACGGCTTGATGCCGTAGGTTCCAACTCCCTTGATTTTCCGTTCAAGCTGATTCGTGGGGGCCTGGCTCTCACAAACATTTCGTGTGATGTGGGTGCGATGTAAGCTCCTTCGGATCAGTCACGAAGCATGCGCCGGAACTTCGACATCTAAATTTTACATGCAGTTTAGGGGAGAAGCAATTGGCACGGCAGCAGAGGACCAACGCGGGTGTGACAGGAAATGGCATGTGCGAAGTTGTGTTCCACGGGATCCAGCAAGTCAACTTGCGAGACGCGAAAATAGGTGGGAAACCGGGAGGCAGCGGATAGCGCGTCTGCAGTAGAACTTGATGACACCCCGGATACATCGACGAATACCTGCATTTTTGTGAATCAGTGGCTCGACTTTTGGATGCTAGGATAGCGTCATCCGACTATGCCATCCCTCGCCAAAAGCCATCAGCGGTAAGTTCACAAACCATCCCCGCAGTAGCCTGAAAATGCTGATATACAAATATAATAATCAGGTAGGTCGGATGCAAAATACACGCGAGTATCCACCACAAACGTTGCGTTCTATCTATTCCACGAAAGAAGGGTCATGTCTCCTAGCCGTCTGATTTGACATATGTCAGACTTTAAAAGTATGCCAATGTGGAAAAAAACCGACCTGGGTTTGACGAGGTGGCGAATGGTGCCCGCAACAGCCAATAAAACAAAGACCGCTGCGGCCGCCACATATGCCCATCCAAGGAATGGATTCTTACCGCCTATCCAAGAAACTGTTGATATGACGAGCGACTTGGTACCCTTATAACCCTGCACTGGGAAATCTACAAACATCATTTCTTTCAGCTGTCACAAGCGACTCATTTTGAAGAACTTACTGTAGAATATTTGTACTTGGTATTGGCCAGCAGGTAAGGTGACTGTATCGTTCCGCCCGTAAAGTTTGGAGAACGTGGGGAGTCCTGCGGTACGCATCCAGTTCTGGAAGTGTTCATCGGCCTGGAGGTCGGGGGGCGGGTTGTCATCAGTGTAATTGTTGGGATACATCAGCGCCCAATTCGGAGGGGGTACGATTTCATCAAACTTCCCGACGTAGCCGGACGTAGCGCTGTACTTCTTAGCTTCCCCAGGCCAAGCTATACCGGATTGGGTAAAGTTGTAATCCGACGCTCCAGAAAGATCAGATGTCGGGCGGAGCCCGAGTATCGTGTCTGTGAATAAGGGTACACACTTTGGCATAATCAACACATGCATTCGCTTACCATTGAACTTGGAGTTTGCGATTAAACCGCAGGGGTAGATTACCTTCCCGTCGCTGGTAACGGCAAGAGGTTTACAGTTGCTACCGCTGATCGAGCTATAATCAACATATTGGCCTTGCAGTTGCGCAGTATCCAGACTCTGGACATATCGACGATTGTTCTGATAGAAATTAGTTAATTTGTAGTACTGGAAGACTGGGGCATCGAGGTCCGAAACGACATTAAACTTGATAAAGCAGGAATGTTTTTGATCCTGAGATGCAGAATCGTTGAAGAAGTATGCATACTGCGGAACAGGGATAGTCGCGCCGCTGTCGGCAGAGCGAAGGCTGTATGAATAGGATGACATGTTCTGCCACTGTAAGTCGTCTGTCGATGAGGAGTTTGTGAGATTCCAACAATCGGTGTAGTCAAAGGTCATCTCTGACACCTGTTAGACGGTTTGCTTCATAAGCCTGACACGCTGTAGCGGGAATGAAAGTGGACCCGCACCAAGCTGCTGCCCCACACTAGTAGACCACCAATTGGGGCAAAAATAATGCCAATTATGAAGAGCGTAGGTAGGACAGTTTTGGGCGTAAGAATGGGCTGCCATGCTTTGAGACGCTGCTGCTTGAAAGCGGTATCTAACGCAAAGCTGCGTCGGAAGCGTGAATAATATGAAGAGATTGGCACCGACTTGCAGGACGTCGCCAGCTACCCTTCTCTTTCTTTCTTTCACCCTTCTGGTCTTCCGAACCGCTTTCTTGCTTCTTCTTGCGGTTGAATATGGCCATCGTCTCTGCGTAGGTTCGTTGGAGACCACACAGTTATTGCAGTCCCATAGCTGTGCCCAAACGCAGCCACTGCTTCCGCAAGGCATGCTTACGTCAGCAGAGGCATCAAAAATCAGTGCCAGACGGACTCATGGCTGGCAGTGAAGATGGTTGCCGCCCCGGCCATCGAGGAGGTATACAACCCAACTGGAGTCATACAGCGCCTATATGAACAGTACGAAGGAAGTGATGACGAATTTCCGGCGGTGGTTGCCAGTCATTTTTCAGCTATATTATTCAATACCGATGATCGTGTCAGTGAGGTCAGTAATCCCAAGTTTACAGCGTGAACGACCTAAATATTATGTCCTCAAGCTACCGTCTCTCGACGTACATCATCCCCCTGAGGCATACACCAACGGAACACTTGTTCGCTTCCGTGCAATGGTCCAGGACACGTCGTTGTCTCCTGAGCTGTACGTGGCCAAGTTAAACAATCACCAATATGGAGGATGGGGGTTATCCACTTCGGATTCAAGCGAGGCCTCTGGAATTGTGGGCTACCAAGACTTGCAGGAACTGACTACACTGTGGGCTGTCTCCGTTCCTGCAGAGTCACCGTGGCATGCCGAGGACACATCGCCACTTGCCTCTAGTATGCATATCTCTTTATTGCCTTGCATCCCATTGATGTTCACCTCCAGGCTTCCCTGCACACGTGCCTCTTAGACCGCACAAGTTTCCCATACCAGACGTGCCCCACATCGGCATACAGATCAAGGTGAAACGCCCCCCAGTCCTTGACGGTTTCGAAAACTAAGGCTTAGGAGATGTATGATAATCAAAGTTCTCAGTTTATCAAAACAACTGATGTAGTGACCTTTGTCGGCATACTCTCATCAGAGCCGTAAGTTGCTCACCTTTGGTGGCTTACACTCGTCTCATTTGTTACAAGTGTATATACCGAGTCCAGTTCTCCATCCGAGGCTCCGGTTCTACACGTCATTTGTCACCAATCTATCGCAGAATCTCTTCCAAACATAAAGGAGCCATGTAGCGTTCGCCGAGAATTGCTCTGCTGGATATCCGAACATGTTCTAGGAGGCGACGATCTAGCGGTAGAGTGGCTCTTACTTCAACTTTCGTCAAAAGTGTCTGTTTGCAAAATGCACTCCAAATTATGTCCTAATGTACTTGCTCCACAGTCACACCCGCTCTGCGGCATTTCTTCCCCCCTCCTTAACTCTTTCACGTTTTCCCCCTCCGCCTCATCCAAATACACTTCCCACGCTCTCGTATGCCCTTTCCGAACTGCTCCGGAAGTATACACCTGTTCCTTTGTCATTGGAACTACTGAACACAAAGAGTTTCACGCCTGAGAGCCGGGAGGAGGATCTCCACTCAGGCTACTTGCAATTACCAGCAGGAACGACCATTCTACTGACAGAAAGTGCTCTCCGGGAAGGAAAAGTGACCGAGAAGGGTACCAGGATTTTTGCTGTCCTATTCGTCGTTGAAGACTAATGTCTGCACAGGCCTTATGAACATTCGAGCTATACAGGAAATCATGAATTCCCAAACGCTCGATTACGCTTTCCCCTTCAGTAGATTCACTTTTGAGACCGACATCTCGACTATCGTGCTCGTCGAAGGCCGTAAGAGTACCTTTTTTGAGGAAGGTCGTTTCCACTTGCGCCCTGTAGCGCTTCTTACCGAAAGTCCAGACTAGCTTGAACATTCCCCTACAAAGTACCGTTGGTAGAAACCTCTACCGATCGAAGGAGGAAGTCGCTTGGCCGTCGCCTGGAAAGCTCACCATCTTCCGATCTTACATCATGGCCTGCAAAGCGGCAATTGGGAAAGTCAACGTATCCGAGGCTACGTCCAAGGTACGCTCATTAAGCACATACCGGTAGCCTGGAGTACGAAGCCACCATGTAGTACATTCAAGAGGATTTCGTCCGCCAGCGGCAGGAAGATAAAACGACAACACCTGACGACCTTATACATCTCATGAGAACCGCAAGGTTTTTCTTTCTTTCTCATCCATCTTCCCTAAATATTGATAGAGAATCCCGGTAGGTTGTTAGCGGCCTCGTATCTCCAAGAGGAAGTGACAATCGAAGTTTGGGAAAAAACGAAAGAACTGGAGGCGGCACGAAAATCTCGAGCAGTATCTTTAAACACTGGAACATAGGGTGACATGACGAAAATCCGATACGGTAGGAATCATCCACCTCAACGATGTGCCTGGATTCCATAAGCTTGTGTGACAATTCGGACGCAGATTTCTATCCCAGTCCAACACCGGTACTTCGTCGGCTTATCTTAGTTCCGCACAGCAGATGGAACGCATAGTCATGCTGATACCCTGCAGGAATCTTACTGATTAGATGAAGTGCAGAGCAACACCCCGAGCCTAGAACACTCGACGACCGCCGAAGACGACTGCAAGCGACACCGCAAAAATGTGGTAGAAAACTGTATGAATGCTGCACTTGTAGATACGAAGCCAGTAACATGACAGACCCGTTTTCTTGTGCAACCATGCACCGGTAGACCTACAATTGTCCTCCGACGACAACAAGTTGGCTGAAGCATAGCAGACTTCGTATGGAGGATGAATTACACTACTTCAAATTGCTCTAGCCAACTTCTCATTATGGACTACGCAGGCCGTATTCCGAGGCCTTCATCCATACGTCTGCGAGGTCTTTCACGACAAGGTTCAGGACTTTGGCCAGCTTCTGACGATCCTTCGCGGTTCCCTCAAGATAATACTTGATCTATTGGATTAGGGCGTTATGGTGTCGTAGTCTCGTAGAATCGAAATGCAATACCTTTGGTTCCGTCCCACTTGTTCTATTGTGGAGGATTGATGACCTACTATGGGCTAGGATGACAGGGACAGGCGCTCACCTAACAGTCAGTACAATTTTTATATCTGGATCATTTGTAGACTGCGCTCTGAATTGAACCATGTGTCCGGAGGAAAGGGGAAGCCTTGGCTGATAGGACGGAGCGTTCGTGCTGTCGTATTCGTATCCCGCTGTTAAATCAATAACGCTGTTAACAGTGAGGCCGGCGATAAACGTTGGATAGTGAATGATAGAATCCTATTTGTAGGGATGAGACTCCGCAGGTCCAGTTGCAAATTGTACTTACAGATCCTCGAAAGTGACGAATTCCCCAGAAGATACGGTCAACTGTAACAGGATCAGAGCATACGAAATAGCTATTCTTCGTCTGAACGAGCGCCAAGCATAAGAGCAAGCCTTCCCGCCGATACGAAAGTTTACCTCAAAATAGCCGTACCTTCGAGTCTTAATAAGAATACCGAGGTAGGGAAAGAGTGAGAAAGTTTGTTCCTACCTCTGGTAGAGTTCATCCAAATATCCATGGACTGTGAGTCCCCGCCTCTGGACTTGTGCAACCAGTTCCGCGAACATGACCTGTTACAATTTTACTTAGTGCTGATCGGTAACAACTCTGGGCCACTACCGTCGCAGCCACACCGTCCTTGTCCCTAATTTCGGACCCAAACATGAACCCGATAGCCTCCTCGTAACCAAAAGGAACCTCGTAACCTGCCGCTACAAGGTCCAGCGCAGTATTTCCGATGAATTTGAAGCCTTACAAGCACTATAAGGTGGATACTAAGAAGAGAGGGCAGAAAGTACCTGTTAGGCAATCAACAAATTTGAATCCCTCGACTCGCGCCATCGCTTCAACCATTCTCGAACTGACAGTAGACGCAATCATGGCTAGTTTGCCTTCGAGAGAGTCAGTTATATCAGTGCTTTCTGTACACAATCCGTACCCAAAGGTTTGCCTGTAGCTTTGTACTTGCTAAGAACGTGACTTGCAAACAAGGCACCTAACTGATCGCCAGTAAAGAGAAACCACAATCCATTAGCTCTTGATAATAGTGGTCAACATACCCAATCACGACGTCGTAGAGAATACTCACCCCCTCTCCGCTGCAGTGAAACGATCTGCATCTGGATCTTGGGCTAAAACGTAGTTTGCTCCAGCTGTCGTAGCTTCGGACAATGCCAAGTCCTGCCTCGAAAGTTAGAGCAAGAAGTAAAAAAAAGTAAAAAGCCGATTACCAGAGCACCTAAAGAACAACTAGCATTAATAACTTCACTCCCAGAGCACAGCCTATCTCGGCACACTTACCCTTCTCCTCCGGGTTTGGGAACTTCACAGTAGGGAATTCGGGATCCGGTAGGCGTTGTTTCTCGACGGGAATGCAAGGGGCGAATCCGACCTGCTTGAATGCTTCTGATACAAATAGGTCGCTAACACCGTGCATGGACGTATTCACGAATTTAGCAGATGAGTGAGCAAGTTCAGCCCTAGCCATGCAATTGGAGTGAGAGCCAGCAATTGCGAAAAAGTGCGGTATCTAACGTTACAAGTCCTTGAATGAGCGCAAAGTAGCTTTCTTTCACCGAGTCTGAACAGTCGACACAAAGAGGGGAGGTATAGACGTCTGGCATGTTGCCAATCCTAGGCTCCAAGTTTTGCAGGATAGACTCTGCAATGCCAACGTCGTGGGGAGCGATTATCTGCGGAGAGACTCTAGTCGACGGGCAAAACGCAGGGTGATAGCCTTACTTGCACAGCATTCTCCCAGTATACCTGCATTACCAAAAGCCTTACTCGGGGAAACTTTCATAACTAGGGATGCCTACCTTGTAACCATTGTCGTCCTTGTACGGGATGTATGATTCGGCGCAGGAAACGACGGGATAAAGCTCACCTTGGGATTGTGACTCGCTAGGAACCGGCTCAGTTTGACGCGCGTAGCTCAGCGGTACGCATGAACGCACCAGTTATCATCACCCCACAAGCAGCATTCAGTTTCTTCACAGAGAATGGCACCCTTGCAACAGCAAAGTCAAGGAACGATCGGGCTCGTCAACACACCCAGTCACCTACAATGGAGTATGCACAAAACCTCTATGGAAATAAACCTTGACGTTGTTCGATATAAACACCTGCGCTGTAAGGCTCGCCCACCGCTCCGAGTTGTGACGGTGGTCGTGACCGACCACGACGCCCCTCGTAGAAGCCTCATGCACGTTTCGGAGTACATACGCGCATAATCCCTGTCCAACGATCGCTGCCACGCAGTAAACACAATCCTATCAGAGATGGACAAACCTGCGATGCTTGTATTATTATCAGATCATTCATCCGCGCCCAACCAGCCTCCATTTTCCCCCGGAGGCCTATATTCAGTATTAGGATGATTCGAGCGAGTTATCCCACTGCAAGTACCTGCAGTTCCGAAGTCGATACGCGTCCTGAGAAGGTACAGTCAACTGCACGGGGTGGATGTGGTCACTTCATGAGATACCTCATCCGTCTTTCTAGCTCGTCTGTATTCCGCTGGTCCCATAACCTTCGTATCTCGTCTCTGGTAATAGAATTCTATAGCAATCCAGTTCCCAGTTTACATAACCACGAATAGGGACTGTTTAGAACGTACTGGATCTAACCTCAACCATTCGTTTACGAGTTGCTCTAGCGGCACTGCTGCGGGGGCCATTGCTGCCTCGAGAAATGCAATCTGGGAGCCTCGAGCAGCTGAAGACTTATCTGTTAGTACTCTAAATATACTAGAAGAGTTACGGTCACGTGGTGCCATGACTGTCGACAGCCATTCGCACGCTGCTGCTAGTAATGAATTCATGTGGACGAGTCCGATCTGCGAATGGCCGCGTAATAGGCTCGAGAACGTTCATTGCTGTCGCCGCAAGAGCACCCGAGCCTATAGCATGTCAACTGTTCAATCAGAAATCACTCCTCGAGAATGTTGACTCATGTTATAATTCCCCTCCACCCGTCCACTTGGCTACGAATTGATTGCCTCGCTGTGTTTAACACTCCAGCTTACGGAAACTTGGTCTCGAATTTGATGACCTGTTTGGCCGAAATAATCTGACGATGCGTGGCAGTGGTGGACTTGTCGCCTCGCACTGCGAAGTTATGCAAAGAGAGCGTAATACCTCAGGTCAATTCCCAGTCAAAACCACCACACGCCGCGACACGTCCATCAGGATTACGTATGGGAAAAACCATCGCGTCCAAAAGCACACCATGTAAATTAGATCCACCTACTCGAGCCCAGTCGCATCTGGGCAGCCGCAGTGTACGACGTACATCAGTATAAGATTTGAGGAGGGAAGGGGGGGTTCGGAGTTCGCTGTAATCTCACCGCCGTAACCACGCAATCAAGTACTTGCGATCTCCAGACAACGTCCGAGGGACAGAAGATAGGCAATCAAACTGCCCCGCAATCCCCGCCAGAACCCATCTCTCTCTGGCAGGCTACGAAAGGAGTAACAAGTTGCCTGTCAGTCAAGGCGATGACGTTCTCCTCGACGAACGGAACCATGTCCTGCCGATGGTACATCACAGTGAATGTATCCGATACATTATGTCCTTGGCTCGAGACTCGTCGGCACAAAGCTGGAGATCATGAGGATTGAATAGATGCCAACGACGAAGCACACGATATCTGCGCCAGAGTGTATTGTAAACTACTAGTTGTATACCTGATATAGAGGGCTATGATGACCGTCAGCAAAACATACGATGGTTGGGAAAAAAAAAGAAGCTCACGTCGAGGAGAACTTAGTCCCTTGTCTCACCACCTTCTCCACTGCATCGAGAAAGTCGCGTTCGGTTGCGACCTTCCGTCGTGCACGGATGGCAAACATGCCCGCCTAAAGCATATTATTTAGGTTGGTGACTAGGCCAAACAGAATGGGAGCACACCTCCGTTGCAACAGATCGTAGTTCTGCCCCAGTTGTATTCGGACATAACCGTGCAATCAGATCAAACCGGATGTCTCTTTCCACACTCATGCTGAGTGAGAGGTTAACGGGTAAGTAAAACCAACTAAAATGAGAAAACCCACCTCCGCGCATGAATTTTCAAGATATGTGTTCGACCTTCAGCATCAGGTAGCGAAAATTCCACTCGCCGATCCAACCGACCAGGTCTAAGTAATGCAGGATCCAAAGTGTCCGGTCGGTTCGTTGCCATAAGTACCTTGATATTTCCCCGAGGGTCGAACCCATCCAGCTGATTAATCAACTCCAGCATCGTTCTCTGAACCTCATTGTCCCCCCCTGCCCCATCATCAAATCGTGCTCCACCAATAGCATCAACTTCGTCAAAGAAGATGATACAAGCCTTCTTTGACCGCGCCATCTCAAAGAGCTCGCGAACCATACGTGCACCTTCTCCAACGTACTTCTGCACCAATTCCGACCCAATCACACGAATGAACGTAGCATCGGTGCGATTTGCCACGGCACGTGCACAAAGCGTCTTCCCAGTGCCAGGTGGTCCAAAGAGAAGGACACCTTTAGGTGGGTCGATACCCAATTTCACGAAACGCTCTGGCTGGATAAGTAGTAAGCTGGCTGTCATCAAAGGGACCAAGCGATTTGGACAAATACCGAGAGGAGGGGCGTTTCAACCACCTCACGGAGCTTCTCAATCTGCTCCTTGCAACCGCCAACATCCGAATATGTTACATCCGGTTTTTCCTCCACTTGCATCATTGTAACCGATGCGTCGATCTTCGGCGGTAGTGGGATCTGTACTTGATATTTGTTGCGGTCGACACTGTTGGCCAGGTCAGAAAGGGGAGCTGCCTTTGCGAAGATGACCTACCCCACACGCATACCTTCCTCAATATCTGTCGGTGCGACACGTTCACCTAATCCCACGACAAATTTCGCAATCTGCTTGATGTTGATGACATACTTGTCTTGTTCGTCTGCACCTTTCTGTCCCTGATTGGCTCCGGCAGGGTTCACTGCACGGGCGAGCTCTGCTTTCTTCGGGTCCATAGGAATGATTTTCGTACATCGGGCTACCTGCAAAGGTTGTTCGTTCATGCGAATGCGATCTGACATAAGGTCCCAGAGATTCGGTGCGGCTAATCCAGTATCTGACTCCTTGACGCCAAGTTTCTCATCAATACGCTTCTGAACTTCTCTGATATCCGAATCCGTTTTCTTCAATTTGGCAGCGTAAGGTCCTTGGCCCTATGATAACTGTAAGCTGCAATAACATCGGCGGGATAATCCCCACGCACGTAAGTCTTGAGGATTTGGATGTCACCCTCGGTCAGCGCTAAGATTAGGGTCAGTGTATGGGGAGATTATAACGGTAATGTAGTGTACCATGTATCTTCTCCTCCTTCTCATCAGGTCTCTTCTCATCTGAAGGACAGGTTAGCATTAACCCAAACCAAGCATCAAGAGACGAACATTTCTCCCAGTCACTGTAAGCCGAAGGATAACGCTTTCAATGTCGGTTCACGCAGCATGATAAGAGAATGGCTTACGCTTTAGGTGGCATCGTTGGTGGCAGCAAGCAAAGCGTTGTGAGCCTGACGTTCTTATAAACCGACGCGTCATTGCACAGGGAGACACGACTCGGCATATTCCGACGATTTGAAATCCCGCTTTTGGTCATTCTGGTCATGGCGCTGCGCGAAGGACCAAAGCTTATTGGTGGTCGCCATTGAACGAGCTCTCGACAAAGACCACGATGGCAGGGGCACTACAAAATGCAAAGCGCGACCTTCCAAAGATCGCCAATGAAGAGCACGAATCACGCTTCGGTCAGGTGTTCGGTGTATCAGGTCCCGTCGTGATCGCGGAGAACATGACCGGAGCTGCCATGTACGAACTCGTCCGCGTCGGCCATGACGAACTGGTAGGAGGTATGTGGTTGACAACATCTAGTCTGTAGTATTCGGGCCTTATCCCTTGGGCAGAGGTTATCCGAATTGATGCGGATAAAACCACCATACAGGTCTACGAGGAGACATCAGGCGTGACAGTCGGCGATCCTGTACTGAGGACGGGGAAACCACTGTCCGTGGAATTGGGACCAGGTATGCGACTCATTCAGGAACAAGTAGTCGTCTGTCCTTACTTTTTACATCCAGGTTTGATGGGCAACATTGTAGACGGCATCCAACGGCCACTGAGGGCAAGTACTCGTTTTCTTTCCATGCGCAATCGTCACGATACATGCTCTCATAGTCCATTCAAGAGCTTTCCAAGTCCATCTATATACCCCGTGGAATCAATACCGAAGCTCTGGACCGCTCACTACAATGGGACTTTAGACCAGCGTCACTCCAAGTAATTGATCATATTTCGTATACAGCACCCCACGTTCTCACTAACATCGTAGGTCGGTGATCACATAGCTGGGGGTGATATATTCGGTAGCGTGTGGGAGAACTCGCTTGTAGACAACCACAAGATCATGCTTTCGCCCCGCGCCCTCGGCACCGTGACTTACATTGCAGAAAAGGGCAGCTATACAATTGATGTCTGTTGTATCAGACACGTACAGGCTGTACTTCTACTGATCTTCTCATCTGCAGGATGTTGTCCTAGAAACAGAGTTTCAGGGTAGAACAACGAAGCATACTATGATGCAGCTTTGGCCTGTCCGCGCCCCTCGGCCTGTCGCCGAGAAACTGACAGCTGATTATCCGCTCCTGACTGGGCAACGAATCCTTGACGCCCTGTTCCCGTGCGTCGGTCGTGACTTTACGCGTTGAGAGGTTGACACATCGCGCTCCAGTTGTGTGCAAGGTGGTACTACCGCTATCCCAGGGGCTTTTGGCTGTGGCAAGACGGTTATCTCCCAAGCCATTTCCAAATACTCCAACTCTGATATTATTGTATACGTCGGATGTGGTGAGCGAGGAAATGAGGTACGCTACTTGCGTTGGTGTTGTCAAACTTTGCTCACGCTTATCAGATGGCGGAAGTACTGATGGAGGTAAAGAGGCTACTCGTTCACCTGCCACCTTTGCCTCACATTTTTACGCAGTTCCCTGAACTAACCATGGATGTTGGCGACCGGCAAGAACCTATCATGAAGCGCACGACACTTATCGCCAACACCTCAAACATGCCTGTGGCTGCTCGTGAAGCATCCATTTACACTGGTATTACCCTCTCAGAATACTTCCGTGATCAAGGGACCAACATCGCAATGATGGCTGACTCGACATCTCGTTGGGCTGAGGCCTTGCGTGAAATTTCAGGTCGTCTTGCAGAGATGCCTGCCGACTCCGGTTACCCAGCATACCTCGCTACGAAACTTGCCGGCTTTTACGAGCGCGCCGGTAAGGTGAGATGTCTGGGCAGTCCGGCACGGGAGGGCTCCGTCTCTATCGTGGGCGCGTGAGTTACTAATGCAACGTACCCGTCGTTTTTGTTCACACGATGCCACAGCGTGTCCCCTCCTGGGGGAGATTTTGCTGATCCCGTTACCTCCGCTACGCTGAGTATAGTGCAGGTCTTCTGGGGTCTAGACAAAAAGCTGGCCCAACGCAAGCACTTTCCCTCAGTTAACTGGAATCTTTCCTACTCTAAGTATACCAAAGTTCTGGAGCCCTTCTACGAGCGCGACTACCCTGGATTCGTCGACCTCCGAGTGCGCGCAAAGGAAATACTTCAGAAAGAAGATGATCTCGCTGAAATAGTTCAGCTAGTGGGCAAAAGCGCACTTGGTGAAAATGACAAGATCACGCTGGAAGTTGCGCGTATGTTAAAGGACGATTTCCTGCAACAGAATGGTATGAGCGAGTATGACCGATACTGTCCATTCTACAAGACGAATGGCATGCTCGGAAACTACGTGGCATTTTATGATGCCGCCATAAGAGCTGTGGCACAGGGCGACTTGACGTTTGCGAAGATCAGGGAGTCAGCGAGCGACTTGATGTTCAAGCTTTCACAGATGAAATTCGAGGTAGGCATCAGATGTTGTTTGGGTGATATACCTTTCACCTACTTGCGATTCCAGTCCCCGTCGCAAGGACGAGAATCGATCGTCAAGAAGCAGGATGCACTGTATACCGAAATCCAAGAGAAGTTCCGCCAGATGGTAGAGTAGGTGGCCGTCAGAGTCCTCGGCGACCTCGGCAACCATTCATTCCATACTCCCCTCACGACTGGTCATCCTCTCAGTGAGGTAGATGGGAAACGTGTATTGTACCCTTTATAATGCAACCTTTACGAAGATCGAGTTTCATGACAAGGTTTAATGTTTGCGTGAGAGCGTGCCGATTTGACCTTCTGATCCTTACAGCGCTGGGTATCCATGCCGTGCGAAGCTGTGCCCTTGTTTCTGATGGTTAAGAGGCGACCCTCAACCCTCCCGGCACTTCCCACATGAGATTTAAGAATTGAGAAATGAGAGTGGCTTCCATGAGCTCGGGATATCTCAAACCAAAACAGTGGGCTGTTTCTCGTTCCGAGTGCGACGCCTTACACGCTTCCCAAGGCGACTGGTGATCTGGCTGTTTTTTTTTATTTCCAACTGCGGCATCTGTGGCGCCGTAACCAAACCCGATAAGAGTATGGTTTATGACGTGTGTTTGACGCATGCAACTGCGGAATGAGATGCGTGCCGCACCCTGGCATACTACTTAAATACCCAGCGTCGTCTGAGCGGACCTGGCAGAACGGGTTTCTACAGAACCCACGCAGCCGTACTGAACATGCGCATTGCTAGCCTTACATCGCTGGCCCTGTTGGGCACAGTCTATGCCCTCCCAACTCTTATCCTCCCTTGGTTTGGTCACATTCAACTCGACAACCTTTTGAATGGCTTGAGTTACTCTCGCTTTGACGGAGAGAAGACGATCTATCAGATTCTGAAGGAAGATGAGAAGTAAGGCAGCCTCTCTTTTAGAAGCGTCAATCGGGCGATAATCCATGCCTTCAGCTTTTCCCGCCTCGTTAAAGCAATCGATCTGAATGAAAGGGTTGTGGAGTTCCTAGACGACCCCGCTCAAAGGTCAGTAGCCCCGCGTTTGCCAAAAGCCGGAATATTATTGAATGGCAGCTAGCGTCACTTTCTTTGCGGTTCCTAACTCGGGCTTGCCAGGGCACGGTAGACACGACGAGAAAGTGGACAATGTGTGCCATGCTAAGGCAATCAACGATCTCGAACACTTGATCCTTCAAGTCGAACAGTTGGACCATTTGTCCGACGATGAAGACAGGGAAAGGCGCAAAGAATGTCTCGCACGTTTCGTGCATGGTGTTCTATCGTACCACACCCTCCCGGAGAAGTATACATCTGCTCGGCTCCACGAGAATTCTACTTACGCCACCAAACTCACACTGAAAGATGGTTCTTTTGACCATCAGCCCCTGAGAATATCTGTTCAAAGTAAAATTCTGCCGCCCAAGTTGAAAATCAACTTCTACGCTGGTGTGACAAAACATGACATTGAAGCAAGCAACGGTATGTCCGGTTGTGGGCAATTGCGAAGCTGCTCCTGACAGAATCATGCGTAGGAATCATCCACCACATCACCAAACCTCTACTGCCTCCTCCCTCGATCTTTCAAGAAGCCTTTCTATTCCCGCGAGCTTTCTCCTTCGTTGTCAGTCCTTCACAGACTTGATATTAGTACTACTCATTATCGATATTCCCCAGACATCGGCCATTCAGCGTGTGCACCTCACGGGCGCTATTGACCGGTGGTACGTCCCCGGAGAGGACCACACGCATGGCAGCTTCCATGGAGCCACTTCAACCACGTTCTTTGCACCTACCTCGGCTGCTTTCCTCCGCCTTCCGAAGAAGCTCCAGCTTTTCCTATTTTCCCCCTTTGGTGAAAGGGCATTGAAAAAGCTTCTGGAGTTTCACATCATACCTAACTTTGTGCTTTTCAGTGGTGCGTTGCGTACCTCACATACCAATTACTATTCTCTTGACCTTATCAGATTACGTGCACAATGCCACTTCGGAGGAGTCAACCATGATCGATCTCACAAGTGGCCCGCGCGCACCCCAGTATCATGCCAACCTTCCAGAGCTCCCTGTAGTATCCTTGGATGACAGCATGCTGGAACACCATCACAAGAAGCACACGCCTCTTCCCAAGCCTACCTACGAATACAATGTTACGCTTCCCACACTTCTCGCTAATCACAGTGTCCATGTCAACGTCGCACGTTACGAGTCCAAATTGCCCCTTCCTGGTTGTCTACGCTCTTTCACTAGGTTTAAGGTCAATGGCATAGATGTCGTTCCTTTCGATGTTCCGGCCCGCAATGGTGCTCTCCAAGTCATCCACAGACTCTTGGACCCGCGCAAGCACCATTGTCGTCATGGTCATGGTCATCATGACCACGACCACGACCATGACCATGACCATGACCACGACCGCGAACATGAGCATCTCATGGAAGATGAAGTCGATGCATCCTGGGATGATTGGGAAGAATGGTTGCCGCAGTGGGCCTTGGAGAATTGACACAGGTTAGACGATGAGACTTTGTATGTAGCAATGTAAAGTCGGTTATGTGTATCTTTTGCCTGTGTTTCCGGCAAGCCTTACCGCCGCGCCCCCACTGGTCCGCTTCCGACTGCTCATGTACGTTGAATTGTTAAGCATGATGCCTCGGTATTCTTCGGTGTGTTTTCTTGACTGTAAACCCGGGGTGGTATGTACGCACATAATCGTACGGCCGACCATGCATCCATGAGTAGCAAGCCGTGCGCCTAACAAGGACAAACATCAGTGCTCGGCTTGCACTATGGCCAACACGACCGTCAAAGGGGCACTAGCCATCCATGGCCAAAATCCCCAAGTAGGTCCCTTCAACGATGGCTGAGAGAACGGGCCTAATACGAGTAGTTCCTCGTCGAAACTGTTATCCGCAATCGAATATGGGAGTCGGCCTACTGGAAGGAACATTGCTTTGCATTGACGGGTTCGTTGGACGGTACATCAGGGGAGGTCTCTTCTGACCACTTGACATAGCGGAGTCCCTCATCGACAAGGCCATTGAGTTGCGTTACATCGGAGGTGTTTATGGCAATCAGCGGCCCACTGAATTTCTGAGTCTTCTCCTCAAACTTCTTCAGATTCAACCTGAGAAAGAGATTTTGATCGAGTATCTCCAAGCAGACGAATTCAAGTGGGCCGTCCACGTTCCTTCTCGCATCTACTGTCGTACTAATGCACAATAGGTACTTGAGAGCGTTGGCCGCGATGTACATCCGAATGACGTTTCGTGCAGTCGAGGTATACGAGATTCTCGAACCGCTAATGAAAGATTATCGGAAATTGCGCTATCGCGACATGGGTCAGCGGTTTTTGGACGACTCCTGCTCTTCCTAATAATTGACGAACTTGCTGCAGCGGGATACTCGCTAGTCTTCTTTGATGAATTTATTTACCAGTTGCTTAACGACGAACGTGTCTGCGATATTATCTTACCTCGCTTGCCGAAGCGACAAATTCTGGAAGAAAGTGGGGAACTTGGGCCGCGTAAAAGTCGACTGTTGGAGGCCATGGAGGGTAAGAGTGACCATGGGGGCAGTGATCGCAGTCGGAGCTCCAGCCGTAGCCGGACCACTGACAGGAGCAGGAGCAGGAGTACTAGTCGGTCGAGGAGTCCAAGTGTATATCATTCAAGGAGTCCAAGCCTGTATCGCTCAAGGAGTCCTAGCGAAGGAGGCTCGAGGAGCCATTCTCCTGCCAACGGATTCTATGTTTCGCGTAGCCCGTCTCGGTCGCCGTCACGATCGCCTCCGCCTTCACCTCACAGAATATCACCCAACGGCATGGAGTTATAATGCATCAGCAGTATATTAAGTATCTGTGTCGTAATTCTCTATGCAGGTGTAGTATTCTCAGCTGTCTTTTTATTGAAGCTTTGGGCCTTGAATGACAGGAGCTGTTTGGAGAGCTGTTTCCACCGCTCGGAAACCAGTGGCATCTTCTCCACCGCTTCCTGTGACAAGTATCCACGGTTCTTCCAATCCGTGTACCACACTGTCGATTGTTGTTTCTGAGGAATAGTGCATACGAAATACAAATAAGAAACGTACAAATATCGCTACGGCGTGTCGGGGCAGCCGCTACGCGGTCAGTACGTCCCTTAACGCAATCGCGAAGAGCAAGTGGGTTGTAATACTGGCAAAAGACACTTCCACCATTCGCCTCGACTGCCTTGATAGCGCTTTTCGATGCCCTAGACGGCACGATGTGAAGGGGAGATTTCAAAAATTGCGCGCCCTAGGACAGATTTGAGTAACGATCGCTTGAAAAGACGCTTACTCACATCACCCAACAACTTCACCCCGTCATGGACGTTGTGTACGCAACCGCTCAAAAGTAGATCCTTGGCAGTGATGGGTTCGTCCCGGGAACTGGTCAAACGACCTTGGTTAATCCAATGCTGTATGCGATCCAAGTTGACGGCTGCATAAACCTTGCGATTCCTGCCAAGAAATACAATGTGTTTCCGAGTCAGAGTACGATATACGACAATTACACCGTACTTACGGGTTCACAAAGCCTTTCTTAGGAAAGCGTTTGGTTATAGGTGTCTGGCCACCCTCGAAACCCGCCTTGGGTTTACCGTTCCCTGAGCGAGCTTTGGCACCCTTATGACCGCGTCCCGACGTGCCGCCATAACCTGAACCTTGCCCTCGTCCAACTCGTTTTTTCTAGTATGGGTGTGAGGTGGTTCAAGGACAAGTCGTGTGGGAACGTACAGCGTGAAGTGAGCCAAGTGCAGGGCGAAGATTGGAGAGGGAGACCCAGCTTGCCCCTGCACGGACCACGGATGACATCGCGTTTGTTTGTAGCGGGAAAAACTCGCTGCATGGGAGCTATCTGACTCACGTGATCTTCTCGGAAACAGCTATTTCGGGAAAACTTGCCGTAAGAGAAAAGCTTAGAATTTACCGCCACTATCTTCGTTTCCTAACTGCCAGCTCAGAATCGACGCAACTCACGAACTGTTCACGCTATGATCAACAAAATTCCAGCTGATTTGGCTTTTCTGGGAGGCGAGTGCAGGGCACCGTATACCAAAAAATCGGATTCTCACCATTCTGTTGTTGTACCCAATGTTCACCACATTCGGTGACGAAAACCTGTCTCCTGTGCCGACCATCTAAATCTTGGTTGCAATCCACTCCAGAAGTGTATTCCAAAGACGTAAGGCACTACAGCCGTTTGATATGCTGTAGGTAAAACTGATCTCAGGGGACCTTGCATGGATCATTGTACACATGCACTATGTATGTGATCTTGCACATTTCTCGCCTTAAGTATAAATAATTTCACCAGGGAGACTCGTCACTCAACATTAATAGCCAGATGCTTATCAGTCGCTGGCGAATTTTTGTCGCGAACTGTCTTCTGACTTCGCTTAAGGGTCGTTTGCCACCAGTCGGGAACGTTTTTTGACCGATGCCCTGCTCACTGATGACTAGTTCACATGGTGCTGTGGGCCACGGCACAATGGATATAAACGTTGATCGCAACTGTGCGAAGGCGCGAGTGCCACGACATCTGAAGCAACGACGGAGCGTCCGAGAAGTGCCTGAATTGGGTGAATTTCGTGGATGCCGCCAGGTTCAACTGCGCTGGGAGGAGACCATTGGATGCGGGCTCTCCGACGGGCTGTACTTAAAAGGTCCTGTTATGATCTTCCCGTATGAACGGAGCCGGATTCAAGTAAACCGACCGAGCCACCGGCCCCGATCCGAGTTCCGAGACACCTGATTGAAGGTATTGCTGTTGTGTATCCAGGCCCCAGGATGAGTCCACCGTGGCAGCATCTATACCGCTGAACAAGTTCCCATTCTCAGCCGAGCCAAGGTCCGATTGTCCGGCTAGCTAGGTGTTACCCAGAATCACCAGGCTCCTCTGAGGCTTAATAGGTCTGCATAGGTAGGTTTGGCCACCTTTGCTGATCGGCCTATAACCCTCGTGACAATCTCTCATTTCCTGGCACTACATACACTTGTCGACGATGGCCACATTACTTCGACCCTTGGTAGTGATATGCGGTGCAACCGGTGTCGGAAAATCGAAGCTGGGAGTTGAACTCGCTCTCGGATTGGTAAATGGGGGCCACAGCAAATGGCGGGGTGCGAGGATCATCAATGCAGACTCCATGCAAGTGCATACGGGTATGAATGTGACCACCAACAAGATTTCTCCAGCGGAACGGATGGGCATCGACCATTTACTCATGGACTTCAAAAAACCCGAAGAACAGTATCTCGTCGGACAATGGGTCCACGACGCCGTGCAAGCTGTAAGTTTTCGACATTGTTTGTTTGGCACTTGAATGAGATTCCGCGTTTTACAGATCAATGAAACCCACAATCGCAACGAAGTACCTATCGTCGTTGGTGGGGCGTCTTACTGGATACAACATCTCCTATTTTCCAACCGCCTCGCTAGCGATGGCCCGCATAGTTTACCTGGTGATTCCGATCGTTTTCGGTCAGCTATACCAGAACGTTTCATCTCGAAACTTTCTCCTGATCTCCTTGACCTTTTCGACCACCTTCCTGAGCACGCCCCATCGGCAACCAGCGATCCCGATAGGGCGTCGTTATTGTACAAGCTTCTCCAGACACTTGACGAGCCAGTAGCTGCTAGATGGCACTGGAGAGATACACGAAAAGTTCTCGGAGCCTTACGGATTATCAGGGAGCAGGGACAAACACCGAGTGAAATTATCAGCGAGCAAGCCAGTATCCCTCTTTTTCCTCGGTGAGTGCCGATCTTTACTTTGGGAAGAGTCATGCAGAAAAGAATGTGCATACCATAGATACCGCACGCTTTGCTTCTGCTTGCATGCTGAGCAATCAGTACTAGATCGACGCCTGGATGATCGCGTTGACGACATGATAAAGGTTTATCTTTACCAAGCCAAGCGACGCATCATCTGACCATCTAAAGAACGGCCTACTACAAGAAATTCGTGAATTATATGAATATGCCCGCACTTCTGAGGATCTCGGAGCCGGTCTTCGTGATGAACATGACAGAGACGACTTCACACTTGGTATTTTCCAGTCCATTGGTGTGTTGCTTAGATCATGCCTGTTGTCTGGACTGCAACTCGGGTTGCGATAGGTTACAAGGAGTTCTACAAATTGATATCCGACCCTCACGTGTCGGAAGGGAAGTTCGCCGATGCTGTGGAGCAAACAAAACACTCTACACGGAAATACGCTGAGCGCCAAGTCGCATGGCTTTGGAACAAGCTTTTACCTGCTATACATAGCGTGACAGCACAATGCGGAGGCAAGTCGTCGGTGGCAGCATTATACATACTTGATACGTCAGGCAAGTTGGCTGTCGGGCATAAAGAGCACGTTTTTGACGTTTCGTCTTTAGCCCTTGGCGAATCATGGATCTCGAACGTATTTCAGCCTGCCCAAACGATCATGAATGGTTTGTACCTCATGAAACTACATGTGACCCTCTCTGAAGGGAAACCCCAGCGTTTTTAAACGAGGAGGAACTCCCAGACCCCATGACGTTGTCACCATTGGCTCAAGCTGTATTAACTAACGTGAACAAAGCACTGAGGTCAGTTGTTGTGCCTACGTTGACTGCTTTAACGGTGCTTCCCACTCCATCAGCAGTTCCCGAAGAAAGGTGAAAGATTGTGTGCCCATTCTGCACAAAGAACCCTTCGCAGCCTGTCATGGTCGAAGGCGCCGAGTGGGAGGCCCACCAGAGGACGAGGTTTCACCGACGGCTAGCAGCTAAGGCGAAAGAGCAGATTTCTGGTGTTGGGTGGAAACATTGGAGCAGGGGACAGGAGAGAGGCGAGAGGAGGAGGTAACCGAGAGGTTAGTCAGCTGCTGTAGATACACGAAACAGCAATCCAGGCAGCGAAAAGGAGCTGTGTAGCATATGATAGAGGACTTTCTTCTCTACCAGTACCTTAAATAAACAGACCTTATTTGTCCGGAAGTACTAAGTAGTGCCAATAAGGTTCTTCGTTGTGCTATCAAAGCAACTACCACAACTTCGCCCTGCTCAGAGCAAGCTTCACCACTCCAACTGTCAGAAATTTCTGATGCAGAGCTTGTGCACAGCTTCACAAACACAAACAATCTGGGAACGTTGCAAAGGACTAAACCGTGTGACCCATACACTATGCTTGTCGACGATGGCCACATTACTTCAACCCTTGGTAGTGATATGCGGCGCAACCGGTGTCGGAAAATCGAAGCTTGGGGTTGAACTTGCTCTCGGATTGGTGAATAAGGGCCACACCAAATGGCGGGGTGCGAGGATCATCAATGCAGACTCCATGCAAGTGTATACGGGTATGAATGTGACCACCAACAAGATTTCCCCAGCGGAACGGATGGGCATCGACCATTTACTCATGGACTTCAAAAAACCCGGGGAACAGTATCTCGTCGGACAATGGGTCCACGACGCCATGCAAGCTGTAAGTTTTCGACACTGTTGTGTTCAGCACTTGAATGAGATTCCGCCTTTTACAGATCGACGAAACCCACAATCGCAACGAAATACCCATCGTCATCGGTGGGACGTCTTACTGGATACAACATCTCCTATTTCCAAACCGCCTCGCTAGCGATGGCCCGCATAGTTTACCTGGTGATTCCGATCGTTTTCGGTCAGCTATACCAGAACGTTTCATCTCGAAACTTTCTCCTGATCTCCTTGACCTTTTCGACCACCTTCCTGAGCACGCCCCATCGGCAACCAGCGATCCTGATAGGGCCTCATTACTATATAAGCTTCTCCAGACACTTGACGAGCCAGTAGCTGCTAGATGGCATTGGAGAGATACGCGAAAAGTTCTCAGAGCCTTACGAATTATCAAGGAGCAGGGGCGAACACCGAGTGAAATTATCAACGAGCAAGCTAGTACCCCTCTCTTTCCTCGGTGAGTGTCGCTCTTTATTTGCGAAGAATCACGCAGAAAAGAACATACATACCATAGATACCGCACGCTTTGCTTCTGGTTGCACGCTGAGCAATCAGTACTAGATCGACGCCTGGATGATCGCGTTGACGACATGATAAAGGTTTATCTTTACTGAACCAGGCGACGCATCATCTAACCATCTAAAGAACGGCCTACTACAAGAAATTCGTGAATTATATGAATATGCCCGCACTTCTGCAGATCTCGGAGCCGGTCTTCGTGATGAACATGGCAGAGACGACTTCACACTTGGTATTTTCCAGTCCATTGGTGTGTTGCTTAGATCATGCCTGTTGTCTGGACTGCAACTCGGGTTGCGATAGGTTACAAGGAGTTCTACAAATTGATATCTGACCCCGACGTGTCGGAAGGGAAGTTCGCCGATGCTGTGGAGCAAACAAAACATTCAACACGGAAATATGCTAAGCGCCAAGTCGTATGGCTTCGGAACAAGCTTTTACCTGCTATACACAGCGTGACAGCACAATGCAGAGGCAAGTCGCCTGTGGCAGCATTATACCTACTCGATACGTCAGGCAAGTTGGTTGTCGAGCATAAAGAGCACGTCTTTAACGTTTCGTCTTTAGTCCTTGGCGAATCATGGATGTCGAACGTATTTCAACCCGCCCAAACGATCATGAATGGTTTGTATTCACCAAGTAACATGTGATCCTCTCTGAAGGTGAATTCCAGCGTTTCTAAATGAGGAGGAACTCCCAGATCCCACGACGTTGTCACCCTTGGCTCAAGCTATGTTAACTAATGTGAACAAAGCACTGAGGTCGGTTATTCCGTCTCTACGTTGACTGATTTAACGGTGTTTCCCAGTCCATCAGCAGTTCTCGAAGCTAGGCGAAAGGTTGTGTGCCCATTGTGCACAAAGAATCCTTCACAACCTGTCATGGTCGAAGGTCTCGAGTGGGAGGCCCACCAGAGGACCAGGTTACACCGACGGCTGGCAGCTAAGGCGAAAGAGCGGATTTCTGATGTTCCATGGAAACATCATCAGTCGGAATGGGAACGCCACAGTGGACCTCTGGGTCTTCGTTTGTAACTGACTGTTTACCGGTTTGCAGGGGTATCTACAACCTGCCTGTGTAGATGGCTGTTCGAACGCGTCGACGACATTGGCATTCATGATCGCGCACAGTAGTGCGGCGGGTTTTTCCTTTCCATGAAGATAGACCCCCTGACAATCTGCCATGCCTCTGGTCTGCACCAACTCTTACTCTCCAGTCAATAACAACGAGACGATCTGGTGCTTTGGAACTGTTTCTCTCCCTATAATTCTTTCGCGAAGGACTTGAAAGACGAAGGTACCGAGTAATACCTCCGGGCGACAACCGCCAGATAGAATATCACGCTGATTTGAACGGGCATTTGCCCCCTTGGGGGATATTTAGAGAATGGGACACAAGAAAGGAACCATGTGACTGTGACAACGCTTTGGGGCCGCAGTGATCAGTGCAGGTGGCCGTATACATTGGTGAGGCCCTTGCGGCACGACGCTGCGGGAATCATCATCAGTGCAATCAACTGGATGCCGAGTGTGTAACATTCAGCGTGCCGCATTGTAAAACTAAGACTGAAACTTGTTCTCCACAGCGGATGCGAGGATCATTCTATTATTTTTACTATACCAAACTTACATGGACAATCACGTTGTGGCTGAACAGATATCGGAGCATGTTGATGTGTGGTCAGCGGCCGACGTGTCCGCATGAACGAGCGGTCCTTGACGCTTTAAAGGGCACTCTACAGTAATGTCTTTCGAATTCCAACGCCCAGTCTAGCGATTGCTAGTTGGGCCATTTCAAGGAAAACGGAATCCGCGGCTCCGAACTACGAGCACCTGTTACGTCCACTGTGAGTATTTGCTCATGGCTACCAAGCCCCAGCCGCTGTCAGTGGTTAATCCGTGTCGGCAGACCAGAGCTGCCGGAGAAGGCCGCCTCAGAGGATCACCAGTGCGGACTCCATGCAACTACGGAAGTGTTTCGATGTGGCCACCAACAAAATTCCTCAGTGCAATGAATGGGTACTGACCATCAACCTCAAAAGGATTATCCGCCGGGAGAGGTGCCCGACGCCACGCGTACGGCAAGTCACCAGCATGACCTTGCTCAGCAAGTGAAAGTTCCACCCTGATTAAAGAGACCCACTATCGCAACGAGATACCCTCCGTCGCTGGCTGCTTCTCTTTTCAAGCCAGCATTTACTCTTTCCAACTGACTCGCATGATGGCAGCTAGACAATATGGGGAACAGCTTAAAACGCTGGTCGCTTTGCCACTTGGCACTTGTACCGGAACGTTTCAGCCCACAGCTTCCCCTTGGTTTACTTGGCCCTGTCAGCCACCTCCCCCTGAACACGTACTATCGGAAGTCATCCGGGCCCGGCACAGTCTTGTTACTCTGCAAGCTTCTCCAGCTACTTGCCGAGTTACTGGCTATCACATGTACTGGTTTGGTGAGATGCTCCGAGAGCTCTCAATACCCTGCCGATTATCAGAGAACATAGAGCGAATACCAATTGAATCTGTCAACAAAGGCCCTAGCACCCCTCTCGGTCCCCAGCAAGTGATACTGTTTATCTGGGCGAGAGTTGCTTAACAAAGGCATAAACTGCAGATGCCGCGCGCTCCCGCTTTTGATTGCAGGCCGGGCAATCAGAGCTGGACTGGGGCCTAGATGTCCGTGTTGACGGCATACCGAGGGTTTTACTTTTACCAAGCTCAAACAACACATCGTCTAACCACCGAAAGAACTACTACCACAAAAAAAACTCGAGGATTGTATGAAAAGGTCCTTTTTTGTAAAACTTGAAGCTGATCCTCATAACGAACATCGCAGAAATGTTAATACTGCCGACTTCACGGTTGGTGTCATTTCTAACGCTGGCACAGACTACATCTATCAACTGCATGGAGGTAAGGAGGTCTGCTGATTGTTGCCTGTAACCCACTGACTTCGATTTGGTTTTAAAGTGCCTCGGCAGCTCTTCAAGGTAGGTGAAATGTTGTGTGCCCGATGCATACAAGGAACTTTCTGCCGCCTGCCATGGTTGAAGGAGCCGAGTCGGCATCTTTCCGGAGACTGGACTACGCCGACGACTGGCAGCCAGCCTGGAAGGGCTTGTTTTCGTTTTTATGGACAGGCTCAGTGCCAATCTGCCCTCTGGTAGTCTCTCAGCCTTCGTAAATGATAAGGTGCGGATACCTTCAGCAGAGACTTCTGATGCGATAACTAACCTTCACTGTTCGCAGTGGTAAATATGATGCACCGGTGCAGATGCAGGTTTCAAGGCCTCGGCGACATTGACACTCTTAACTTGGAGCTCTGTGTTTACCGCCCGGACAATACGTCTTTCGACAACAATGACAACGACTAGCCAGACCGTTTAGTGTTGTGGTCACTGAGCAGGGCTGGGTCGCTTTGTATCCACGATATACGCCTTCGTTCATCGCTACCGGTGGATAGTTCTACGTTGCTACATAATGCCAACCTTACCCGCCTGTGTCATTGGCCGTGATGGTAATCAAAGCGAGAAATGTCGCGATGGGTGTAGTGAGTATCGAATTGAGACGTCCAGGCATTCGACAGGTTTGTGTCAGCCTTGTGTACAAAAAAAGGGTTGGGGTGTAAGGCCGCTGCAGAGTATCGCTCGAACCTCAAACGCAGTGGCAGCCGTGAGCACCGGTCGTGACGTTGATTGTACTCATTCCCTTGTTCTCTCCTTTTTTTCGGCCCGCCAGATTTCTCGTTCTGCGGTGGTCGTTACCCACTGCCAGCACTGAACTCGGCTGTTTTCTCGCTTTTGAACCATGACATCCATGGCGGATGTTCCGGCGTACATGTTACCAGGAGCACCTGTGCTTCAGCCGCCGCACCTGGAGGGTCTTTCAGATCCTACTCTTTCCACTGAAATTTTGCCAGGACCGCCATCTCTGGTGTCTATTCGGCGTACCGTCCAGAAGCGCGACCCGAAGAACTCATCTGTGTTTGTTTCCTATCTCCCCCCATCAGATCCTGGCTCCACCTACTCGGGCCTTATGGCTGGTCCACTAGCTGTGGAAATCGGTGGTTCCCGTCGCAAGCGGGCCAGAGTCGACAAAGGGTGCGCCACTTTATTGCATGCTCGACGTTGTTCTACTACTGATGTCGCCCTCGTCCATGTCTCTCCCCATGACACTATTTGGCTTCCTTAAATTGACCCGCTGTTTTTGAACCAAACTTTCTCTATACTGTGCATGCAACACGCTCTCCTCCAGGACGGCTAACGGACGCGCTCAGCGTGCCACTGCTCGCAGCCTGAACAATAGCATCCTCCCCATTTCGGATCCAGTTGTTCCAGAGGTGCCCTCACGCCAGCCTAGCATGCCGCTACCAGACTCCGACTCGTTACCGGCACAGCCCGATTCGGACGACCCTTCCATGTCGCTCTCTCGAGCTAATTCTCAACCTGGTGGTGAAGAGGGTACTCTGTCTACGACAAATGGCAGAGGAAGGGCTACAAGAAGAGACAAAGGGAAGGGAAAAGAGACTAACAGAAGTATTATCAAGGAAGAACCAGTACAAATCTCACTGTCCCCTGAACCATCCCTTGCTCTGGTGCGTTTCTACGTCACCATGGCTCGTATGCAGCAGCACGCCTAATGTTCTGATCAGCCCAACGACGACCATTGCTCATCATGTCGGTCTTTAGGCGCTCTGGTGTATTGCGATAGCTGTCCACGAGCGTTCCACCTCTGGTGCTTGGATCCACCCATGGAGGCTATCGATCTTCCAGAAGGCGACAAATGGTTTTGTCCAAGTTGCATTATCCGGAAGGTGAGACACGGCATGAAAAATTGTGTTGATGAGGCCCGTAACGTAAGCTTGCCAGCACCCACCCTCCAAGCCCACACGTTCTTCGTTTATGTCGCCACTTATCCATCAACTCCAAGTGACCATCCCCAAAGAGTTCCAGCTCCCTGATGACATAAGGAACTTTTTCAAGGATGGTTCGTTATCTTGTCTTAAGACTACCTTACCCGCTCACTTTTTGCCAGTCTCCACAGCTATTAACGGGGCCTATGTCGATACTTCAGAGCTTAAGCAGTTACGGTTGAAGTTCGTCCGCCTCGACTCTTTTGTTAGTGTGTCGCTGAGACTTTGTAGCCGCCACGGTCAGCTGGAGGATCGTGACCCTTATCGTTTGAAAGATCGCAACGGCATCCCAGTAATATGTTTCCGTTGCGGTCAATCTTCGTTGCCTAGAGGCGTCATCGCATCTACTTCATCCGCAAAATGCTCCCGCCGCTCTACGTCGACTTTGCATAGCTCAACACCGGAAACCTGGAGAAGCATGTTATCCTGCGACTATTGCAATCTTCACTGGCATCTCGATTGCCTTGACCCACCCCTTACGACCATGCCTCCCTATGGAAAGAAATGGATGTGTCCAAATCATGCAGAGCAAGTTCTTGTGAGTACTACATACATCTCCTACTGCTGTTTCTATTTGAAAGTTAATCCGTTGACTAGCAACCTAAGCGCCGCATCCCTAAGCAGAGTGCTACTCCCATCGACATTACCAAGCCGAACCAATGGAACAATGGCAATATAGAGGTCATTCACTCGCAACCAGCCCCGATAACTGAAAAACTGGCCCTGGATGAAGTACTTATCAATGGCAGGCGGTATAGGGTACCGGAGCGGATCATCATGCTCGATTTCTGGAACAAAATGGGCGATAATCCGCACAAAAGCCGAGCGTATGTTTTCTTCTCTTCCAATATGGGTTGGTGACTTATGCATGGTGTGGAATGATAGTGAAGACCCTCAGTCGAGAGTGTCTTCGCCGCTGACATCGTTGAGTTCTCTGGATGAAGAGAGTAGGCCCACCTCTGAAGACCTTATTTCAAGAGATGAGCTTCACGCAGCACAGGTTCGCTCTTTTTTCGATAGTGCCATTTTAGCGATTAACTTGTTTGCCAGTTGCTATTTGACCTCCATCATTCTCTCTTCCGGAGAACCACGATGGCTGTTGGAAAACCGACGAATACAGGACCTGCAGACGGCAGACTTCAGGAGAGGGTACTTGTTGACTCGACCACCCAAACGGATCCTGAGCAGGTGCCATGCGGAGCTCCATCATTCCCGAGAACAGTAGAACAAAGCGATAGGGCAAAGCCGACCACCCATAAGGCACGTGTCAGCCATTGCTTCAGTCAGTCGGTACTCTTACCTTGTGGTAGCGCAAGGCTTCTTCCAGGGTCGCGGGCAGGGGTGCTACTGAAACTACATTCCACGAGGCGTCTTCACAATCGCAGGCACTGGGTGAACTTCCGTCGCCTGCAAAGTCGAAGAGACCGAGAGTGGCGTTAAAGCAAGAACAGGGCGAAGAATTGGGGTTGGCCGATGGTTTGATTGCCAACCGCCAAGAAAGTGTGAGTCAAAAACTTGAGATGCAGGTTGGCGTGTTCCTCATTCCTTGGTCGTAGACTGTCCCTGCGCGGAGGCAGGGTCGGGGACGTCGCAAACCCAGGCAGGTTGAGAAGCATAACAACCCCATTTCCGTGACGTCGCCTATTTCCATTCCAACTGCAACTGAATCCTCGATAATAAACCGCCCGCGCCCCACTACCCCGACTCCAGCTGCAGCACCCGAGGCCAATCTCGTGCCGCCAGTGGCATCTGTCTCCTCCGACGGCCCTCCGTCGAAAGCGCCCCCAACCTCCAAGGCGTCGATGACCATAACTCAATCCAACTCCTCTTCCACACCCACCCTCAAAATTCGACTACCCCGGTTGTCGGCTGTTAGTGCTGCGGCTGCCAATCTGGCCGCTTCAGCACCGCAGTCACCGTCTTCCAGTATATCCCCTGCGCCTGAAGCGGACGCCCAGCCGCGACGACGGTCACTGCGCAGGCAAGGTTCCGCTTCCGTATCCGTAAGTGGTGCTTCGTCGTTCACGCCAGACGATGCCGATGAACCGGAATTGACGAAACCGAAACCGAGTAAGTCGATGATTTGAGACATGTACACGGCGCAACGGGTTGATGAGTTTTCATCCAGAACGTATCGGGCAGCTGGCGTTGCGGGGCGGATGGAGGACACGTGGCCGTTAACTATGTAGCTCGCTGGTTACTGCTGATAAGACCACTCCAAATGTAGTTCGATCGGGGACACGTACATTATTTTTTCCTTTTTTTTCAGCCTCAATACTGGCTCGAGTATGATGCATGCGACCGTTATAATGACTGGGTCGTTCACCCGCATACTTGAGTGACCCCACCGTTTCGGTGACTTGCCTCCCTCCGTCATTCAATGACGCTCAAGACGGGTCTTCTGCCTCGCATTCGTGCCACGGCACGGCCATGGCATCGACAACACTATTGTAGATACCACGCTCGTCATATCGCCGAACCCCAAGGCTTGCAGCTTTCTCAACTGCTTGCTACGTACGCTGCCCACCCCCCACACCCGATAACGCTCAGTTCGCTCATTGCCTTTGGCCAACCACTCACGCCAGAGTCCTTATTGCACAGCGTGTCCTATGTCTTGTCCGAGATCCCTCGACGTCTTGCTAGGCGGGCGCGTGCACTCGAGACGCTGCCTTTCATTGTCGGCACAAACCCTTACATGGCAAAGACATTAAAGGCATATCGGGATAGCTTTCAGTTCCTAGCAACGTATCCGCGGGTCACAACCCTCGACGAGAAACGCCAAATTCACCGCTGAACTTAGCCAGCTGGTAGAAAGCCATCGGAATGACAGTCCGACTATGGCGAAAGGGTCGGTACTTGTTGTCATCTACATGGTTAACCTTACGGTACTTATAATATGTACGGCCGTCAAATTACAGTTTCAAGAATGTGCCAAGTATATGTCTCCGGCACAAGTCAGCAAATTCCTTGATGGTGCAATCCGCAATAGGATACCGTTCGTCTGATCGCCGAGCAACACATTGCTCTGTCGCGAGCCCTTGAAGATCGACCGAAACCCGGACCCACTTCTCATTATGGTATCGTAAGAACATGGCTGCTCTCGGCGGCTGCCATGATCCAAGATGTGTGGGTGAATTCGTGAGCGATTTATGCGAATGCTACTTTTTGCTGCTCCCGCTAGCGTCATTGAATGGACACCCGGACACCACTTTCTGCGTGAGTATGGCTTGTTGTCAAACCATTCACCGTGCAACGTAATCTACGTTCCCCAGCTACGTCCCCGTTCATCTGGAGTATATCCTCACGGAAATACTCAAGAACGCGTTTCGGGCAACTGTCGAGCATCACTACATGCAGTTCGGTAACACTCTACGAGAACCCTTCCCGCGATAACTGTGACGATATCTCCTCCGCCTTCACAATGCTCCCTTTCCTGTCGATCCGCGTTCGTGACCAGGGAGGGGGGTATCGCCGTCAATATGGCACGCATCTTTTCGTACGCGT